>RJWJ010037439.1:0-15540 GCA_004363605.1 Indri indri | reverse complement strand
GGATCCTGATCCGAATCCAGGTGCTTATTAAGAAAATAATCCACCATGACCAAGTGGGCTTCATTCCAGAGATGCAGGGATGGTTCAACATACGCAAATCTATAAATGTAATTCACCACATAAATAGAAGCAAAAGCAAAAACTATATGATACTCTCAATCGACGTGGAAAAGGCATTTGACAAAATTCAACACCCTTTTATGATAAGAATGCTTAACAAAATAGGCATAGACGGGGCTTACCTAAAAATGATATGAGCCATTTATGACCAACCCACAGCCAACATCATACTGAATGGGGAAAAATTGAAAGCATTCCCACTTAGAACTGGAACAAGACAAGGTTGCCCACTATCTCCACTTCTATTCAACATAGTGCTGGAAGTCCTGGCCACAGAAATCAGGCAAGAGAGTGGAATTAAAGGCATATGAATGGGAACAGAAGAGATGAAACTCTCACTATTTGCTGATGATATGACACTATATCTAGAAAACCCCAAGGATTCAACCAAGAGGCTACTGGAACTGATAAAAGAATTCAGTAAAGTTTCAGGATACAAAATCAATACACACAAATCAGAGGCTTTCATATACGCCAACAGCAGTCATACCAAAACCCAAATCAAAGATTCAATTCCCTTCACAATAGCAACAAAGAAAATAAAGTATCTAGGAATATATTTAACTAAGGAGGTAAAAGACCTCTACAGGGAGAACTATGAGACATTGAGGAAGGAAATAGCAGAAGACGTAAACAGGTGGAAAACCATACCATGCTCATGGGTCGGCAGAATCAATATTGTTAAGATGTCTATACTACCCAAAGTGATCTACAGATTCAATGCAATCCCTATTAAAATACCAACATCATTCTTCACAGATGTAGAAAATTAATTTTACGCTTCATATGGAACCAGAGAAGACCTCGCATAGCAAAAACAATTCTGGGCAATAAAAACAAAATGGGAGGCATTAATTTAGCAGACTTCAAACTCTATTACAAAGCTGTAATATTAAAATTAGCTTGGTACTGGCACAAAAACAGAGCCATTAACCAATGGAACAGAACTGAGAACCTAGATATAAAACCATCCTCATATAGCCACCTAATCTTTGACAAAGCAGACAAAAACATACACTGGGGAAAAGAATCCTTATTCAATAAATGGTGCTGGGGAAACTGGATAGCCACACGGATACAATATTTCTTGCAAAACCTAAAACCATATAGCACTGTTTTGTAACCACCCAAACTTTTAATCTGTGGAACTTACTGTAAGGTGAAAAAATTGAGTTTATTTGGGGAAAAAAACATATATTTACATAGAAGTGTTCCCTACCTTTCTTTTCCTCCAGTTCTCTAAAGAAGACCACATTTTCTTCTTTCCCCTTTTCTAAGGAATATCTTGCCTCATTAGCCAGGCTCTTCTAGTTTTCTGATGGTGAATCAGAGAGCAGGCAGAGAGTGCCAGAGCCAGGTGGGAAGTAAGAGGAGGTTGCAAAATTTGGGGACAGAAGGTGGCATTTTACAGAATATAAAGGATGAGAAGAAAAAGTAAGTGTTAAGTCTTAGTGGGAGTAGAGGAGTATGTTTTAGGGAGTGAAGGGTTGGTACTGAAGTGATTGTATAAGTGAGGACACGTGAGTGGGGGAGGAAAAATAAAGGGATATTAAGAGGTATTGCTGGGGAAAATTGTCTATTTTATGGCATTTAAGGAATACTGCTAAAGGACTTAGGTTATGTTGAAATTAATGTGGACTCTATTCTTGTGACTTTGATATTACTCTAAGACTGAACCAGGTAGGTCAAGGCTTATAAGAATTGCATATGCATGTAAAGATGCATGTTTTACAAAGCTACAAATATATATGTACCTTACACAGAGAGGTTAAGTTACTTGCCCAAGCTTATACTACCTAATTGTAATCCCATAGCAACTCAGCATACGAGAGTATGAGGCCCTGAGAGTGGAGAAACTGTATCCTGCAAATGATACCTGGGGTGTAGATCTGGGCTTATTCCTGAGCACTGGAGCCAGCCTAGGAGGAAGCTGGGGGAACCTCTAATGGCACCTTCTTCCCTTGCATCCAGTTTAGTTTTCTAATCTAGGCTCTGTGTGAAGACAGACATGTTCATATTCTCTCTCCTGCAGGATTTGAGACTCTTAATAAACCTATTTTAAAAGATGCATAATACAAGAGAAAATATCCTGGCAAATATGACTATTTTAAGAAATTATTGCTGTTTGGAATCTTTTGTCTCTGAAAACCATCCTCTCTTTCTCCTTTCTTCTTTTCATTTTCCAAAGCCTCTTGAAGTTGATGAGAATTCAAAGCTATAGTTTATACATAGGATAAGCATCAAACGTGTTATATGTGAAATAGGTACGAAATTGGGTTAAAAGCTTAAAATATACCACATGACCTATAAATTAGCATAAAGATAAATACTGTGGTTTTCATCAAGTGCTTGAAGGCATTTCTCTGAAAGGAAAGGGGAAAATTGGCAAGTTGCTTTTCATCTTTAAAAAGCTTTCTAAGAAGATCTACTCACAGAGACAAGCAGGGATTACAGAAGCACACTAAACATGTCTGACGTCATCTTCCATTACTGCTCAGTCAATGACTTGTGGTTGACTGGAGGTTCAGTAAGGGAGGAAAACCACTGAAGAAAAGATCAGGGGTCCTCCTTCTGACATTTTGCTTGCATGCTAAATTAGTATCTAAACTGACTTTACTCAGGAACGGAGTTGGGTCAGGTAAACTCTGGGCTCCTAAGTTCTTATGTTAGATCCTATGTTTTGCAAGCATCTTGTAGAATGTAATTTTTGTTTGCTATTTCCTATATTTGTAACATCGGTTGTTTGTACAGAAAAAAGTTATATTATTTTATCTAGTGTAGTTATTTTTAAATAAAATGAATATTGGAAAGCATGAAAAAAGTGAGGTGTAGATGTGTGTGGGAAGTTGACTTTTTAAATGGAAAGAAGAGAGAAAAGAAAAATACTGTGAGGGACTATATTTATGTTTGGTATTTGTTGTTATTTATTTATTTATGTTTTTGAGACAAAATCTCACTCTGTTGCCTGGGCTCAAGTGCTGTGGCATCAGCCTAGCTCACAGCAACCTCAAACTCCTGGGCTTAAGTGATCCTCCTGCCTCGGCCTCCTGAGTAGCTGATTCTACAGGCATGTGCCACCATGCCTGGCTAATTTTTTCTATATATTTTTAGTTGTCCAGCTAATTTCTTTCTATTTCTTCAGTAGAGATGGGGTCTCGCTCTTGCTCAGGCTGTTCTCTAACTCCTGAGCTCAAACAATCCACCAGCCTCGGCCTCCCAGAGTGCTAGGATTACAGACGTGAGCCACAACACCCGGCCTGTTCTTATTTTTTGTTTTTCAGATGCAGAGGCTCATTCTCCAATTGGTAGAAAGTGAGGATTTTCTTTTTCTGTTCTTGAAATTGAATAAATTACAGTGCAAATGAATAATACTGATAACAATCAGGGATTTTGAAGGAATGGAGTATTAATAATAAAGGTTTCAGTGATAGAGTTTTAAAAAGATTCAAGAAATAGATAACTACAAAGTTTTGCTGACAAAGGAATATCAAATTAATATTTTTCTGGCATTCATTCATTCACTCATTCATTCATCTATTGAGTGCCTATTAAAAGCCAAACATTCCTAATTCTGTAGAGGAGGAAATCAGCTACCAGGAAGTCAAATACAAGCATATCATATTTACCAATATATTTACAGTTTAAAAACTGTGTCTGTTATTATATTCTCAATTGACCTTTTACAATTTGTAATTCAGTTAAGTGTTCTTTTTGCCTCCATTTTAAAGATGAGGAAACCAAAGTTCACAAGCCTAGTGAGTTGATGAAGATGCTACAGCTGTTAAGAAGTAAGACTGAGATTAACTTTTGGATTTATGACACCATTCACTTAATGTAATTGTTTATTAACTTTTTATTGGGTGTTTGATAAGTGAGAAAGCACAGGGCATACGAAGATGACTAAAATAACATTCCCTGCCTTTAAGAAGCTAGTAGGAGATAGGGACTATTCTATAGGTAACATCGTTCAGTGTGATAAATGGTACGGCAGAGCTACAGAGTGCTATAAAGAACAAAGGATAGGTGGCCACATCTTCTCAAAAAGCCAGGGAAGGATTCCCAGGCGTGGACGTGACATCTACGCCAAGAACTGAAGGTTGAGCAGGAGCTGTCTAGTTTGCACATGAGGGGTGGAGTGTGGAGTATCTGTGGGTGGTTATGGGACAGTGTCTAGGGAGAGGGAATAGCACAGGCAAAGGGTTGGAAGCAAGTGAGAACAGGGCCCAATTTGTGAGGAGGAGAGGAGAGGAACTTAGGACAATTCAATGTGGCCAGAGCATGGAGTTGGAAGTGAGAAGTTTTAAAAGATGTGCCCTGAGATAATTAGGATCCTTGAATCTTAGAGAGACCCTTAAGCCATGTTAGAAAGTTTTGACCTCATTCTCCATGCAGATGGTTAAAAATAGAAACATTTTAGGCAGGGAGTGATATGATTAAAATATATTACTGATGGCTTGCACTGTAGCACTGAAAATTGATCATATAGTTGGTTATTGCAGAACCTAAGCTAGACTAGGATATATTTATAGGAATCAGAAAATTGGAGAGATATAAAAGAAAATTGTGTTGCCAAAATGCCATAATTGTAAGATTGATCTGATATGGAAAGCATAGGAGAAGAATCAAGGATAACAGATTTCTGGTTAGGAGAACCTAACATTTTCTGAATTGGTCTATTCTCTACATTTCCACATCCTCTCCAAATCTAAGCTACCTCCTCCTATCTCTGTACTACCGTAGGAGTAGCTTTCTGTCTGCTCTCCTCATACCATTTTTCCCCATCCACTTTTCTGATGTTAGCCAGAATGACCTTCTAAAAACAACGTCTGATCATAGCAGTCCCTATTCATAACCCTTCAGTGGATTCCCTTTGATGTTAATTTAAAGACCAAAATTGTTCAAAGGCTTGCAAAGGTTAAGCATAGTCTGTCTCCAGATGAAATATCAAACCTCATCTCCTTCCCTCTCTCCCACTCAATATGCTTTAGCCAGAACTTTCCTTCAGTTCCTAAAATGGTCCACAGTCTGTCCAACCTTAGTCCAGCTCTATCATTATATGATTTGGAAGGGAAACACTTTTATGGCTCTTGGCCATTGAGTCTGTGATTCTTTTTAATCTTCAGTGAAATCCATACAAAATTGGTGCTTATTCAATTCATGCTATTGTGTGACACTCTTGCAGTTTTACATTTTTAAATACTGTTGACTTCTTGGGGAGAAGTGAGGTATTAGGTTCTCCAGATGGTGTCATGCATTTCAGCAACAGAGAAACCATTGAATGATGTTCATGCAATTTAAAGACACAGATCTAGGCACTTTAGTTTGCTCAACATCTTTGAGGAGAAGTTTCAAGATTCTTCATATTATAGGGAAATTGCTTGTCACCAGTAATATAATCAAGCTATGAAATCTGTGAAAAAGGAAACATCAGTTTCAATCATCCTCAAAATAGTTTTTGCAATAATGAAAAATACTCTAATTGGTCATCTTTTTTCCTCTTTTTATGTTTGATAATACTTCTTGTTCAGAGGTCTAGTTTTTTGGAACAAGAATCAATTTGTAAAATTGATCCCACTAATCAAAATAAGAATAAAAGAGAAATACATGAAAGTCTATATTTTAGTATCATGCAAGGAAGTACAGTTGTCCTTTCCTATAAAGGTAGATTGGTTCCAGGAACTTCCACATATACCAAAATTTATGCATAATCAAGTCCCGCCTGCAGTTGGCCCTGCAGAACCTGTGGCTGTGAATAGTCTGCCCTTCCTGTACACAGGTTTTGCATCTTATCACTCAACATTGTTGACTGGCACTTGGTTGAAAAAAATCCATGTATAAGTGAACCTGTGGAGTTTAAACTCGAGTTGTTCGAGGGTCAACTGTATTAATTAATCAGCTACTGTTTTGTGATATAATACTGATCATACATTGTAATTTTTTAAAAATGTGTAATTTTATTAGCAATTTAAAAACTTTCTTAGGAGTAGAATTAACTCTTATGCGTATGTACGTATTTGAGATATTTAGTAATATTGTCTGATTATCTCTAAAAAATTCTGACAATTCACACTGCCATCTTTCTTGGATAAATGTTATCCTTACTAAATGCTAGCATTGTTATTTATGTACATATATACACACTATCCATATCATACATATTAGTTAATATAAAATACAAAATTACTTCTGATTTTCTTTAATTATTTAGGTTAAAATAAGTTTTTAACATTTTCTTTTTTATATACTTTGGCTATTTTATGTATTGAGTTAGAGTAACATTTAAATTTACCCTTTAAAAAATAAGCTGCCCACCAAATCCATACAGAACACAATTTAACTTTTAAGTCACGGCTTATTGGGTTCTAGAATGAGTCAAAGATAGTTTTAAAAGTTATCTACTAGGATGACATAGACATGCAAATTTTAAGAAAAACTTCCTGGTTAACAGGACAGTAGCTAAGTATACAAGAGCTGTCCAGAAAGTATCCAGCCATGTAATCATTCTCTTTATATTAGCAATGGTTGGATACTTTCTGGACAGCCCTTGTTTATTGATAACACTTTTGAATCAGAAATGGGAAACATTTGCTAAAATAACAATAGCATATATACTTGCTAAACTAACTCAATTTTGGCTTTCCTAAATATTCTTATTTTGACTAAATTGACACACCTGGTCAAATTACACTCATGGAGCGATTGCCTTCATATTTATGAAAACTTGCTTTTTTTGCATTTCAGGATATTATGGGGGTACAAACATTTTGGTTACACGTTATGACTTTGTCACACCCAAGCCATGATTTTAGGTGTGCCTTTCCCCCCTACAATGCTCACTGCATCCATTAGTTGTGAGTTTACTCACCTCCAACCCGCCAATCCCCAATGAATATTACTACCATGTGAGCACCTTAGTGTTGATCAGTTAGTGCCAATTTGATGATTATCTGCTATTTTCACCTCACAGCTCGAAGGATTGCTTCTTTCATGTTTACTTTGGTCAGCCTAGTAACTATGTGACGTGGTGATTGCCTTTTCACATTGAGTCTTCCAGGTGTTCTGAGTGCTTCTTGCATCTGGATATCTAGATTTCTGTCCAGACCAGGCATATTTTCCTCCAGTATCCCATGAAATAAGTTTTCCAGCCCTTGTGTATTTTCTTCTTCTCTCTCTGGGATGCCTATGATTCTTATATTTGGCTTCTTTACATAATCCCACATTTCTTGTATGTTTTGCTCTTGTCTCCTGTTTATGTGTTCTTTTTCTTCATCCAATTTGTTTGGCACATAGGCATTATCTTCAAGCTCTTAGATTCTTTCCTCTGCATGAGCCATTCTGTTCTTGAGGCTTTCCACTGTGTTTTGAAGTTCCTTGAATGCCTCCTTCATTTCCAAGATTTCTTTTTGGTGTTTCCGCAGTATTTCAATTTCTTTAGAGAATTTTTCATTCATTTACTGTATTGTTCTTATGGCTTCTTTATGTTGGGTTTCTATTTTGTCTATAATTCCACTGATTTTTCCTACAATCCATATTCGGAATTCTTCCTTTGTCAGTTTAATCATATCATGTTAGTTGGTATCTATTGATGGAGACAGAATGTTTTCTTTTGGGGGTGACTTTTCTCTCTGATCTTTCATGTTTCCTGTGTTCTTTCACTGATTCTTTCTCATCAGGCTACTCTGTCAAGAACTGGGGATGCTGGGGCTGGTTTATGGCCTTATCCCCAAATCCCCAAAGGGACATTCCTTGACAGTGCTGGGGAGATGTGCTCTGGTCCTGTATTGCCTTAGAGGTGTTCTAGCCTATTGGGTTATCTCTGACCTGATGTCTTCACGTCTTTCCAAAGGAGATTGTCAAGTTTGGACACCTTGATTAAGCTCCCAGGTGGTGAATCCCTCTTGTGTGTGTGATTCCACTGCCCTCCAATAGTTTGGGATGGAAGGCACTGTGTTTAGCTATGGCGCTACCCTCTCTGTTGTTGCTTGTAGTTTGCATGGAGGAGTCGATTATCAAGGTATTCCAATGCCTTTGTGTTAGGCTCTAAACCCCCAAATGGGGTTTACAAGTGCCCCAATCTTTGGGAAATGTCTTGTTACTCCCAAGGGTTACTTGAGCCTTGTTGCCACTTTAGGTGGGGTAAGGGCAACCGGTATCTGCAAGCCTGAAAGCGTATACTTCTGTGGTTGCTTGGTCTGCTGCTGGGGAAGAGCTGCTGGTATGTTATTCAGGACTCTTTTGCCACACTTGCAAGGCAGCTCCAGGTGGGGTGGGTGTCAACTGGTGCAATTGCTGAGGACTCTGGCCAGGATTTTCCTTCCCCGTCCACAAGCCCCAAAGCTGGCAGGGGCCTGGGTGCCAAGAGTGAGCCCTAGTGTTATGTTCTTATCAGATGATCAAAACCAAGCTGCTGGACCGAATCAACAGTCTGCCCCCTTTTGCTTAGTTCCAAGGTCCCACAGATTCATGCCAGTCGCACTGAGAAAGTGACTTTTCTCCCTTCTCCCTGCCTTCAAGGGTGGAGTCTGCCCTGCCAGGCTGGGGGAGGGGCATTGCCTGAGACTACCCCACATCCAAGCCCAGGAAACATCTTCTCTTGTTCCCTTCTCCAAGGGTGGGGTCTGCCCTGCCAGAGGGGAAGTCAAGCCACTGGGCTGGGGTAGGGGCGCTGTCTGAGGCCACCCCACATCCCAGACTAGGAAGTGGCTTCTCTCATTACTCCCCACCTCCAAGGGCGGGGTTTACCCCAGCAGCACGCTAGACAAGGTAGGGCCTGGGGAGGAGCACCACCTCAGGCTGCCATGGATCTCAGCCCACAAAGGGGCTTCTCTCATTGCTCCACTCATCCAAGGGTGGGGTTTGTCCTATTGGCAGGAAAAGGCAAGCGGCCAGGTTGCGGGAGGAATTTTCAGAAAAGGCTTCTCTCCTTACTCACCTTCTCCAAGGGTGGGGCCTGCTCTGCCAGGCAGGGGCAGGGGTGTTGCCTGAGACCTGAGCTTGCTCTGCTAGGCTGGAGAAGGGGTGGTGCCCAGAACCCCAATGTGCCATAGCTTTTCTAGGCTGTGGACCCCCAAAATGGTGGCTGCACACCCACAGAGAGCCAGTACTACAGGTGACTTCTGGGGGGAGGGCAGCGGGTGCTGGGTTTGGCATGCTGTCTCAACAAGCCATTGGCTGTCCCCACTGCTTCCCTGATGCACTGACTCATGTCAGTCTAGTAGGGGGTCCTGCGCTCTCTGTCCCACCTTGCACCAGCCTAATCTTCGGTGGTTTCCAGGGGCAGAGACTTCCTTCCAGCATTCACCTCCTTTGTTCTGGTCCTGGTGACCACCAGAGGCAAGGTGCCTGTCTCCAAACTCCCTCCTGCAGACCTGGGAAGTGTCCACTCAGACCAGTTCCTCCCCCACCCAGTGTGGACCTAGCACAGAGCACTGGAGAGTTCAAAATGTTTCCTGCTATTGTCTCTTCACACAGCCCGTCATCCCTTGCCACAACTTTGCACTGACTTCAGGCGCTTCCCTGCCTGAGTGCATGTGGAGGTCGGTGGAGGAAGAGTCGTCCTCCTGTGGGTCAGATCACACTGCCCTGGCCTGCCGCGGGGCGCAGCCCTCCCACGCCCTATTCCCTATTGTATATCTCGCACTCTCCAGACTTCGTGGTCGAGTCTCCAATTTACCTCTTTTTTTTCCAGCGCCGCTTGTCCGGTCCTGCTTCTCTGCAGATTCACGATACTGTTCTTGTGGGAGAGTGATCCACTTGTGTGTAGATGCCCACATTCTTCACCTCCTACTCTGGGAGCAGAGAGCCAGGAGGTTACCGCTAATCAGACATTTTCTGAAAACTTTCACTGAATCTAAAAATACTAAATGGACAAGGTAAATGACAAGGTGAGCATCATTTTGTACCACAAAAAACGTGTTTTACGGGAAAAGAAAAATCAATTTAGTTGTATGTTTGTGTTTTAAAATGGTAAACTGAAAGAGATATATTTAAAATAAAAGCTTTCAAAAGTAAGGAAAAAAATTAAAGAAGCATCTTATTTGACAATAATCCCTGGAAGATTTATTTTATAATCTGAATTAATTGTAAGTTTCCAGAAGCATTTTATTTTTTATTAAATCAAGTTTTTCTTTTGACCATGCATAGTACTAAAGAGCATCCCCATAATCTGATTATATACTCAGTCTGCTGATTTCAGAACTAAACAATTTTAAAAATATCTTTCCTTAGCATTTTCTCCCTAAAGTTTATTATTTCTTTCCTCATCCACTCCCTTAATTTTATATTGATATATTTTTCCTTGGCTGGGTTTCCTTGCAGACTCTTTCTTCTCCTGTTTGCCTCCTCTTACCTTATTCAGGGTGAGATCAGAGTCCTCATGGAGCAAATTGTTAAATTGTCTTCAGAGGTAGATTTGGACAAAAACCTACAGTGAAAAAACCTACCCCATAATAACAATGAAGATACATACAACAGATTTTACTTTCCATGAGGAGTATTTTGTTATTCTGTTTTTGTCTTTTCAGTAATCTGTTGTGATAAATAGGTCAATTGTACTAAAATCAACACTCCCTGGAAGTATCTGCTCAACCTGACCACCTCCCTTCCTCATCAATTGCTTTTTTCTCCAAAAGACGCATAATGGAGTTCAGAGCACTTAGAAACACATTATTTAGCTTTAAGGATATATATAGGAAATGATCAAGAATCCCTAACTCTCTCCAAATTTAAAAGTGTCACACCCTCACTACATGAAGTGATATTGCTTGGACTCCTGTGTTCTATTAATTAGAAAAAAAAAAAAGAAAATTAAGTGTGAAATTTCCATGTACTCTATTGAGATGTGATAAGGATAGGGTTTTCATGAGTACAGCTTCCAAGAACCATGCAGTGAAGGTGGCACTGAGATATGTAAAGATGCTCATATGAGGTTCCTGCCCTCTGGAATGAAATCCCCTTACCTTTGTGGCCACCACCCTCCCCCGACACCCTTACTCTGTTTTTGCTTGGGTAATTCTTTCTTAATCTTCAAGAGTGCTATGGTTTGAATATGCTCTCCAAAACTTATGTTGGAATTTAATCACTGTTGCAACAGTGTTAGGAAGTGGGGCCTTTGAGAGGTGATTATGTCATGGGAGCTCTGCCCTCATAAACGAATTTACGCTGTTACGGTGGGAGTGGCTTTGTTATGAAAGAAAGCTCTCTTGCACATGTTGTCTCTCCATGTGATGCCTTCTGCCATGCTATGGATGCAGCAAGAAGGCCCTCAGAAGATGTTATCACCTTGACACTGGACTTGCCAGTTTCCAGAACTGTGAGAATTAATTTCATTTCTTCATAAATTCCCTAGTCTGTAGTGTTTCGTTACTGCAGCAGAAAATGGGCTAAGACAGAAAGGTACATCGAAGACCTCAGAGATGCCTTTCCTGACAACTCCTGCCCAATCTGAACTGGGCACCCCACTGGGTATATTTTATCTTTATTGTCATTCTTCATTTCATTTTTATCTCATTGCTTTTCTTGCCTGCCTTCTGAGTTACTTGAGGATAGGAACAATGTCCTTTAATCACTGTGTCTCCAAGTAACTCAGACCTAATTTGTGCTTAAAAATTTTGTTGACTAAATGGATAACGAGGTGTATACTATAGTGGAAGGCATAAAGAGAAGAGGCTACACTAAAAAGCTATTTCTGAATTAAAATCCCTGGTATTATTTGATGTAAGGTATTATTTGACTAACAGATATGTTTTTCACATGTGTTTATTTTTTCTTTCAAATATTTGAAGATTGAGAGGTTATATAGATTATATTGCCTTTTTGGGGAGGGAAGGGCTAAGATAATATAAGTGAAAGGAATGCTAACTTTGAACTTAATAAAAACAAAGTATAAGTATTACTAATATGACTCTATGAAGTATTGCTCCAAAGCCTTTGGCCTTTGAAAACATCTTTCCAGTGCTTTATAAACTGCTAATTGACCTCCACTGTCCACAGTGCAAAAAATCTGAGGTCAGGGATAAATAGAAGGTCCAATTCCAATGAGATGGGCCCGGATTTAGTCTGGAGCATCTGATTCTGGTGCCTTGTCAGTGTTAGTAGTTGTGGGTATTATGTGTAACTGCTTAATGGTAAAAACAAGACTGTGGCACCATTGAATTAATTAGACAAGAATATAATTAGAAATGAAAGCTCTTCAGTTTCCTACTTGCTAATCGTAGAAAATGAAGTATAATAAATATACTCCAAGTGCTGATGAGCTTTACTTTTGATTAATTAGCAGATTTTAATGGTCTTCCATAATGTGACAGCTAGCCTATTGATCTACCTAATTAAAGATTGTGGAAGTAAAAGGGACTCTTTTTCACTTTGATGACTGAATCCCCTTGAATCATCCAAACTTCACATGGCTGCTCAGAATAATGTTGGCAAGGTTATACGTGTTGTTCAATATGTTTATATATATGCATGTGAGGTATGTCTATTGTAAATTTTTATTTTATTTTTGTTACTAGGTAGAGATAAATAGGATGAAATCCTGGGAAGGGACAATGATTTTAAACTGTGTAAATACCCCATCAAATACCATGCAAAGTGTAGATCTTAATTATTTATTGCTATTGACCTAAAACCCCTTTGACATCACATTCATTCACTTAGTGCTTATTCTAGCATGAGGTACCATGAAAAAGATTGAAATATTGTATTAAAATTTGCAATAGCTGGGAGACCATGTGTTATGAGTATGTGATATTTCCTCGTGATCATGGTATCTCCCCTGACAGGTTAGGTATGAATATGTGATATTTCTTAAGCAATTCTACGCTGCATTAAGAGTTCACATAATTGTATGTGCTCTTTTAGCCTCAATACGATGGCATGGAGAATTAATAAAAGAAACCACATAGGGAATCACAAGTAAACCATGTGTGATAGTCAGTGTCTTTCTTTTTGGCAAAGGGATCAAGATAGGGTGCTAGAAAAAAGCAATGAGGAGCTAGCCAGCCAGGAGGGTTCTCAATCAAGCAAGGGATCTGTTCAATGGGAAAATACCTCTGGGCTTGCAGTTTGCTCTGTGGTGTTGATCTTGCTCAGGCAGAGACACTAGAAGTTCTGGATTTATTTCTACTTGGGGAAGGTGGGATTCACAATGTAGGGAAAAATCAAAAGGCAAAAAGGATATTCAAAGTTGATGGGCAGCCATGAATGCCTGTGTCCACAGCAGCACAAACCTTCATGCCCTACCGTCCTTTGTTCTTTTACTCCCTTCTTCCTTCTCTTTCCTCCCTTCCTCCTTCCTCGCTATCTTTAGTTCTTTCTTTTATTCTTTCTTTTCTTTTTCTATCTTGTGCATAGTCATGTTAGTTGGTGCCCTTGTAAAACCATATTAAAATGTTGCAATACAAAAAATAAGATGCCGTAAGATAGCATAATATTAAAGTTCAAGCCTTTTAGAAATTGAGACATCTATGAATTGGTTTAAATTTTATAAAGGAAACAATTGAATGAAGTCTGGTTATTCTTCCAATAGTTAAAAGCTTATTTTTCATGAAATATTGGTGAAAGCAAATAAATTATTCATAGTGGTTGTCCCAGTTCTTCTGAAAACTTCATGGACAATTTGAGTTTTATGTAAATGCAAATACCCCATTTTTTACTTTAAATACTTGAGAAAGTGTTTGCCTAGCAGTTCTGTCATGGAAGAGAGTATTAATTCAACTTGTGACTTACACCCATTAGAAAGAACTTCAATACATGATATTTCCCCGGACATATTTTTAAAAATATAAATGAAACTCCAGGCTGCTTTAAATCAGTGGTGAAGAGTTTTTAGGTAGAGACTTTTTTAAAAAAGTCTTAATATCTGGTAAGTCAGTTGAAGGAAAATATGTCTCCCATTTTTGAACAAGATATTGCCAGTTTACATAGACAACATGGAATTTAATACAGTTTTCAGTGTATTTTTAGACAGAAAACTTCTTAAACCATAAAAATATCAGAACCTTTTTTTTTCTCAAAAACAAAAAAAATATATCATGATCAACTTTGGTACAGGACCATCTTAAATATTAATTTGTATTCTGCTGTGGCCAACTTTTATGATTTTACAGAAACTACATATTAGTAATACAATATTGTACACTGTTCAGTATAGCACCAGTAAAGTACTAGAACTTTATACTTTCAGTGTACAAAGTTAGAAATTTCTCAGGACTGTACATAGCACATTTGGTACTGTTTAATTATGAAAATGAGAAAGGACTCAATAGTTTTATAAAAAAAGTTTCTTTTGATAAAGATTTTTTATTTATAAAAATTCACTTTCCTTCCTTCCTCTAACAATTATCTCCATGGCCAGCATTCTGAACATTGCAAACATGGCCCTCTTGAATATGTATTTGAAACAGTAATCTGAGTGGAAACTATGTACCCTAAATTATTACTAATGACTTTATTTTTCCAGTTGGGGGGACTTTATTCACAGAAATACCAAATGTGGTTTGAAAATCACACTCTATTTCCAAGCCTACTAAGCAACTAAGCAGAACACAGCTTCAGTGTAGGGGCAGGGGTCATTGAGATCCAGGACTCTGGCCTTGTCCAGGAGTATCTGCTTTCTTATGCTCTAGGATTTCCTTCTCTTGTGGTCACATCCTTCAGACAGTAATCCAGGGAGCTGGGATGTCTGTCTGAGCTCCACCTTTGTCCCTATCCTGACTCTTTTAATCTCCTTTTTTCCCTCCTGCAGTTGCTAGAGGGGTTGTACCTATGCCCTGATTTCCTTCTTTTTATTCCTTGTTGGGTCTTCTACTTCAGCATGATAAGCAGCCCAGTCTTGAGTAGTTGGGGTAAAGTTTCTGCCCCTCTCTGTACTTTTGGACTTAGATTTCTGACAGCTGCCCCATACTCCACCCTGAGACTCCAAGTGCATATACATTAGTCAGAGTTGTCCTTTCTCTCTCCCTCTCTCTCTCTCTCTCTCCCTCTCTCTCTCTCTATCTTCTCTCTTTTCTTAAGAGACAGGATCTTGCTCTGTCACCTAGGTTGGAGTACAGTGGTGTGATCATAGCTCACTGTAACCCTCAGTGCCTGTGCTCAAGTGATCCTCCTACATTAGCCTTCCCAGTAGCTGGGACTACAGGCACGCACCACCACACCCAGCTAATTTTTAGAAAAATTTTTTCAGAGATGGGCTCTCACTATGTTGTTCAGGCTGGTCTCAAACTCCTGGTGTTAAGAAATCCTCCCACTTCGACCTCTCAAAGTGTCCTTTTCCTTTTTAATCTTGCCTCTGGGTGGTGAGGAAATGATAGCTGTTCTGACTGCACCTCCAAACTGTTAACTGACAGAGCAAATCTTCTCTTTGTTTTTCTTGTTTTTATTCTTGCTTTTTGAAGACGAGACTTTTTTTTTTTTTTTTTTTTT
>RJWJ010037438.1:0-15540 GCA_004363605.1 Indri indri | reverse complement strand
GAAGCGGATGGCACGGCAGGCTGGAGCGGGTCTGTGACGGAGGGGCTGGATATGGGAAGGGGTGGTAGGGAGAGGTTTGTGGGGAGAAGCGGGGGAGGGGCGGTCCAGTCCCACTGAGCCAGGGCTGGAGTCGCCCCAGCAGTGGCCGCGGGGGAGTTCCTGCAAGGGAGAGCCCTGAGCCATCCCGAGGCGGGGCCAGTTGGGATGGGATTCTGTAGAAAAAAGCACTAAATGCCAGGGTTACCGGTCCAGGCAGCTGCTGGGGGAGCTTCCTTGCAGAGGAGGACCACAGCGTATCCTCACAATGGACACTGAGAAAGGCAATCTCTGCCCAGGTGTGTCTGCAATGAGGGGTTGGGGTCCAGAGTTTATATGGAGGTTGAAAGACTTTGGCTCAGGGCCAGGGCTCGTTTCTGCGTGTTCAGCGACACGTTTGATCTTCAGTGTTTTGAGCTACAACCTGAACAACTTTATCTGTGCCTGGGCACCTGGGAATGTTTGCGGCCCCCCCTGGGTCCAAGCCTGCAGCGGGGTGCGCAGCTGGCTGGGTCACAGAGCAGCCAGGCGCTCTGTGCTCAGTCAGGACAGAGAAAGAAAACGGGAGTGGGAAGGACCCGAGGGGCCCTAAATGAGCCAGCTTGGGGTCCCTGGGGTGTCCAGGAGGCAGTTGGATCTCCGGGCTCGAACCTTGGTCAATGTTGAGCTGACAAGGGAGATTCAGGATCTGTTGGTGCATCAGTGCAGGAGAGGACGGTTGTTGAGGGGTCTCGTCACCTCCTACCTTTGTCCGTCTGCCTGTCCTAGCACGGTCGCCAAGCATGAGCTGGCCAGACAGGCAGCTGGACATGTCATCATTTCTTTTGTGCGAAATAAACCTAAGGCATAAGAATAGAACCATTTGTATTTTGGACACAGATGTGTTTTTAAAAAGATTTTAGAAAATACAAGTCAGCGTTTCTGCTGACTACTTTGGGACATCAGAGAGGTGTTCCCAAAGCAGACAGTCCCTAGTAGATGAAATTAAATAATTTAACGTGGAAGAGTAGAGTGAAAATCAGCCCGTCCGGGTTTCTGGTTCCAACGGTACTGTGGACTCCATAGTGTGGAGACCCACCCGTCATAAACACCTAACAGTGCTTGGGAGAATGCAACAGAGTAAAGTTAAGTTAATATCTGAACTTCCAAGGAAAAAAAGGGAAATTTCCACATGGTAGAGATGAAGAGGGAATGGAAAACAACAGCACTAGATGATGAGTTGAGGCACAGCTGCTATGCTGGGGTCTGTGGTTCTAGGGACCTGGGCCTGACTTCAGCCACCAGCTTGTAGGTAGGCAAGGAGTATGTGGGCTCAAGAGAGGTGGGAACCGAGACTTCCGTGTAAAACTGGGAGCCTTTAGGCCCACATCATTAGGGAAAAGATAGACCCGCAAAACAATCTACTTATAGCCCAAGTGGATGACAAGGAAGCTTCTTTTTCTGCCTTGGCTCAGGTAGGAAAAGTTTCCCCTAAGCAGTGGAAACCCGTTCCTCACATAGGATTGGAGTTTGAATTGATAATACTCCTAGAATAAGAAATTCACCTAAAAATAGCCCTCAGGACAATGATACTCATGGAGTATCTGGAGGGAGTAAATATAAAACATTCTACTTAGGAAGGATATTTCCACCACCAGAGCAATTCTTAATTGCAATAGAATAAGGAAGGCTTGATAAAGGTGAGCTCACAATAAAAAACTTACCCAAGCACCAGAGAAACAATCCAATATAAATAAGAGCCAGAAGGTACAAAGAAGATCAGGATTAGACCATTCAGGAACTTCAGATGATGGAGCAACAATCTGAAAGAAAATACAAAGTAAGCAAATGGAAAATGACTAAAGAGATATGTGGAACACAAAAACATAAGAAAAGTAAAATGCCAGGAAAAGAATAGGCAGGTGAAGAAGAATAAAATGAGACTTCTTGAGATGGGAAACATAACATTTATAACTATCAGCTCAGTGGAAGATAAATAGCAAATTAGACATAGCTAAAGAGATAATTACTGAAGTGGAACATAGACCTTAGGAAAGTACTTAACATGAGTTAACACAGAGATAGAAAATAAGAGGTGTTGAAAGACATGGAGGATAGAAGCAGAAGGTCAAACATGTCTAAAGGGACTTCTAGAAGAGATGTCTGAGCTCCCACGTTCATGGCTGCACTAGTCACAATAGTCAAGATACGGAGTCAACCTACGTGTCTGTCGGTGGATGGACGGGTGAGGAAAATGTGGTATAAATACACAGTGGAATGCTATTCAGTCTTGAGAAAGGAAATCCTGTCATTTCTAACAAGATGGATGAACCTGGAGGACATTATGCTAGTGAAATAAGCCAGGCACATAAATAAATACCATGTGATCTCACTTATATGTGGTATCTGAAAAAGTTGAACTCACTGAAGTAGAGAGTAGAGTGGTAGTTACTAGGGGTGTTGGGGAGATGTTAGTCAAAGGGTACAAAGTTTCATTTAGAAAGAATAAATCCAAGACATCTATTTATTATACAACATGGTGACTATACTTAAAAATGATGTATTGTATTCTTGAAAATTGCTGAGAGAGTAGATTTTACGTGTTTTTACCACAAAAAATGATAAGTATGTGAGGTAATGCATATGTTAATTAGCTCAATTTAGCCATTCCACAATGTATACATATGTCAAAACATGTTGTATGCAATAATATACAATTTTTATGTGTAAATTAAAAAAGTAAATTTAAAAAGGACTTTCAGAAGAAACTACAGAGAATAATAAAGATGCAACAATAAAATATCATGCAAGAATTTTTACAAATGATAAACAACATGAATCCTAAAATTCAAGACTCACGAGGAACCATTGGAAATGTAAAGAAAAATATTCTACTTGTACACATCATAGTGAATTGCAGAAGGCCAAAAACCAAGAAGAGATTCTTAAAACTACAGACAGAAAAAAAGATGAACAGAACAGCAGTTATCTTTCCTGTGGATTTGTCAACAGCCATGAGGAGCACAGAAAACAGTGGCATAATCTCCAAAGTACTGAGGGACGGTAACTGTCAACCCAGAATTCTGTACTCAGCTAAACGATCACTCAGAAATGCAAGTGAAATAAAGGCATGTTCAGAAAGTAGACTGATAGCGTTCACCATTCATGAAACCTTGCCAAAAGAGTTACCAATGGTTATACCTCATAAACAAGAGAATTACATCTGGAGTAACAGAATGGGTCAAGAAGTAATGTGATAGGAAGGAAAAGGAGTAAATTAATAAGAAACATCCAACCTCAAGGCTTAGGATTTGATTATACCAATGATAACTGGGCCCTCTAGAAGCTGCGGGCTACATTAGCGGTCCTTCGTGTGACTCGGGGATAGCATCCCTTCTGCCGACGTGACTTAAGAAATTACCTTGACAGGGTATGGGCTGAAAAAAAAAGAAAGAAATTATCTCTGAAAACACCTATGCTGTGATGCGCAGGTCAGAAATCATGCCTCTCGCTGTGTGAGCACTCACACGACCACAGCTGGTGGACAGATGCCAGAGCCTGAGTTGTAACGTACACCAGCCTGAACACTATGAGCGGGAGGCTTCAGAGTCTGGGACTAACCTGTTCCCTGCTTTATGCGTCTTCTGCATGTGAAGTTCTCTGTGCTGAGAAAGCCAGAACAGGGCAGGCTTGTGGCTGGGCATCAGAGATGGGAGGTCAAGAGGGTGGGCCCTCATCCAGTTCTAGCAACTGGATTATCTCTGACACTGTGTGTCCCTGTCCCTCCCCAGAGCCTAAGTTGGTGTTTGCCAAGGAGCAGCCAGAGCGCAGCGAGGTGTGGACCGAGGCGGGGTCCAGCGCCACGCTGAGCTGCGAGGTGGCCCAGGCGCAGACGGAGGTGACGTGGTACAAGGACGGGAAGCAGCTGAGCGCCAGCTCGAAGGTTCGCGTGGAGGCAAAGGGGAAGCAGAGGCGGCTGGTGGTGCCGCAGGCGGACAGGGCGGACGCCGGGGAGTACAGCTGCGAGGCCGGGGGCCAGAGGGTCTCCTTCCGCCTGGATGTCTCAGGTGGGTTTCTTGAGGTCTTTCTTGCGTTCCTTAGGATAGTTAGGGAGTTAAGGTGTCTGTGGGGTGCCGCCTACTGGCCTCTATTCTCACAGAGCCTCCCTGTAATAACAGCCGGCAGGTGTCAATCATGTCCTGAAGCCCTGGGTTTTGAGAAGTGCTTCTTTTTTTTTTTTTTTTTTGAGACAGAGTCTCACTCTCTTGCCTGGGGCGAGTGCCGTGGCATCAGCCTAGCTCACAGCAACCTCAAACTCCTGGGCTCGAGCAATCCTACTGTCTCAGCCTCCCGAGTAGCTGGGACTACAGGCATGCGCCACCATGCCCGGCTAATTTTTTCTTTATATATTTTTAGCTGTCCAATTAATTTTTTTCTATTTTTGGTAGAGACGGGGTCTCGCTCTTGCTCAGGCTGGTCTCGAACTCCTGAGCTCAGAACGATCCGCCCACCTCGGCCTCCCAGAGTGCTAGGATTACAGGCGTGAGCCACCGCGCCCGGCCGAGAAGTGCTTCTTATCTTTTTATTTGCTTAAACTTCACAGCAAACCAGGGAGGAGGAATCCTGATTATTCCCATTTTAAGATAAGGCATAGGGAAGTAACTCACCAGAGTTCACACAGGCAGAAAATTGCAGAGCCAGGATTTGGGCCCGATATTCTGGGATTGTTGTTATTTTTTCTGCTTGAAGAACTCTTGTCTTCAGTATTTTTTAATATTTTGTCAAGTCTGCTGATGATACACATTCTCTCATTTTTTTTCTTATTGCTTGTATGAAAAAATATTTATTCTCCCTTCAATTCTGAGGGCTATTTTATCTGGGTATCAAATTGTAGTTTAGTAGCTACTTCTCCCCACCCTACCCCCAACATTTTAAAGAGATCATTCCATTGTCTTCTGGCTTCCGTATTTTCTTTTGAAATATCAACTGTAAGATTTATTATGATTACTTCAAAGGTCATGTATCTTTTATTCATTCTGTTGCTTTTAAGGTTTTCTTTCTGATTTTGCTTTTCAGCAGTTTTACTTTGATAAACGTAGGTATGGTGTCCTTTGTGTTCATCCCGGCTGGGTTGCAGAGCATCTGCCGTCTGTGGGTGTGTGTCTCTCATCAGCTGTGAACTGTTCTTGGCCGTTCTCTGTTCTGTTCCATTTCTCTCTCCCTCTCTCAGGATCCCTGTTACATTGTTAGACTTTTTACATTTCCCACATGTATCACATGCATCTCTCTCTGCGTCTGAATCTTTTTCTTCTCTTTGCTTTAGTCTGGATATTTTCTTTTGAACTGTCTTCCAGCTCACAGATCCTCTGTTCCGCCATATCTAATCTGCTGTTGAGCCCATCTATCATGTGTTTACTTTCAGTTGTTAATATTTTCGAGTTTTATAATTTTCATTTATGATTAATTTTTATAGATTCCATAGATTTTAGACTCTGTCTTGAAAATTTTCTTATTTGATTTATTTTCTTTCCTTTTGCATTTTAAGAAATATTAATTATGACTAGACCCTGGTCTGATAACCATAATAACTGGATCATCTGACATTTCCTTTTTTCCCCTCTAATATTTACTCCTGTCTTTGGCATGCCTGTGAATTTTTGACTGGCTGTCAGACACTGTATGACAAAAATTGTTGAATATAAATGATGTTATCTTGTTCCAGATAGAGGATCACTCTTTTTTTTTGCCAGGCAGGTAGAGGATCACTGAGAACCTGGATCCACTCCTGAGCAGTGCCAACTCAAGACTGCCTTGCAGTTTGATTAGGGTCTTCTAGCTCTGGTTCACCCCAGACCTTGGGCAGAGTCCTCCAAGGATTCCTGCAGAGACTTGGGGTGTGGGTGGGGACCCCTTCACCAGTCATTCCTCAACTCTAATCTTTGTCCCTTTGCAATGCAAGATGCTGACATGTCCACCGTGGTTCTCAGAGGTTTCTGCTTGGCTTCTTAGCCTCTGCCCCAGGCAGTTTCAGAATTTATTGCATGTCTAGAGGGGACTGTAACTGAGTGTGGAGTTCAGTTCTGCACCATCCCGGAGACTTGGCCCCTCAGTCTTGAATTCTGTCTATCTCGAACCTTATCGCCAGTTTCTCCAAGTGTTTCCTCTCGGGACTTCCCTGCGTACATGCAGACCGTGTTGGCTGTTCCCCAGCTCCCTGTCTGCGTGGCTCACGCAGTGTGCCCTTTGCTCACTCCATGCCGGTTCCGCAGGGAACGGCGTTTCCTTCAGCTGTGCTCGGGGCTGCCTCTTCTTGTCACACGGCGCTGCACTTACACGTGCTCTTTAGCAAGGTCTGCCCTCAACACTGAATCGAAGTGCCAGTCGTCCCCTCTCTCTAGCACGTCAGCCTGCCTTACCTCAGAGAGCACTCACCACGGCATCGCGTCCTTATCTCTGTGGTGTCTGCGTTTGTTTGTCCGCTGCCATGAGCAGGTGATGTCGTGAGGGCAGGCACACCGTCGGTGTCGCTCACTGCGCCATTCCCACCTCCGCGACGGCGCTCTGCGTACTGGGCCCTGCACTCGCGCTAGCTGTGTGCATGCTTGAATAAATAACTGAGTTAATTAATGACTGCTTTAGCAGTATGCAATCTCCAAAATCCTACATGCGTTCATTTGAACTTTTAAAAACATTTTAATGTGTTCCTTTGAATATTTTGTGCAGCTAGCCGGAATTACAGCAATGACTACATGGGGTCAGTCATCAACAAAAACATTTATGTTAGTTTTTATGTAATCAGAATTATTTTTCCAGTAAGTAGGGACACAGTTTGACATGAAATATCAGGCATGCCACAGGTGCAGAGGCGAGTGGGGACACAGGAACTAGCGCTGCGACCGTGCGTTCAGCACAGTTGGAAGGGAAGCGCGCAGTTTACGAACAGCAATGGTGTCGGGTGTGGGTAGCCCCGCTCGCTGCTGCTGGGAGTGGAAGTCGGTACAACTGTTTTAGAAAACTGTTTGGAGCTATCTGCCAAAGTGACACACAGGCCTGCCTCTGTCCCAGCCATCATGGGCCACCAGAGCCGTACACAAAAATGCCCCCGGAAACTTCACTCATCATATCCCCAAACTGGAAACATCCCAGAGGAGCCACAAGATGAAAAGGGAAGCTAAACTGTGGCGTTCACACACCGGAACCCTAGACACCAGCACAAAAGAGCACACCGTACTTGCAGATTTTTGGCGGGGGCGGGGTGGAAAGAATAATAAAAGAAAGAACAAGGCCAGGCGCGGTGGCTCACGCCTGTAATCCCAGCACTCTGGGAGGCCGAGGGAGGAGGATCACTGGAGGTCCTGAGTTCGAGACCAGTCTGAGCAAGAGTGAGACCTCATCTCCACCAAAAATAGAAAAAAAAATTTGCCGGGCCTGGTGGCTTGTGCCTGTCATCGCAGCTACTGGGGAGGCTGAGGCAGGAAGATCGCTTGAGCCCAGGAATTTGAGGTTGCTGTGAGCTACGATGATGCCACGGCACTCTAACCCAGAGGAAGACCCTATCTCAAAAAAAAAAAAAAAAAAAAAGAGCAGACTATTGATACATGCAACCATGTGGGAGCATGACACCGAAGGAAAGAAAACAGACCTCAAAGAATATGTCATGTGTGTAATTCCATTCCTGTGAAATCAAAAGAACAGGCAAAAGTACTTACCGTGAGAGAGGTCAGAGCGGTGGTTACTTTTGGGCAGAGGCCTGTGGTGTAGGGAACTGGGAATATTCCATTCGTTGACATGTTTTGGTTACACGGGAACAGGTACACCTAAGTTCAAGCTATACGAATAAATCAGTGCACTTTCCATGTAAGTTACACCCAGATAAAGTGTCCGGTGGTGTGTGCGAGGACAGAGTGTGCGCAGCTCTGGGCACACAACGTTGAACCACGCCAACCTGCCACGTGGCAGAGATAACGGACCCAGGTACAGGTGCTGGCATGTCCTCTGCCGCCTTCCCAGGCCTTCAAATTGCTCCTGAGCTGGGAAGTTCCCAGAGTGTACTCTTCAGGCTCCACGACAGGAGACATTGTATTTGTGAACAAAGGCCCAACACCCCACCGGACACAGGATGTCAGTGGCCTCGAGAAAAAATTTACTGAAATCTGAAGCTTCAGTCCCTGTGAAATGGGGTGGTCCCAGCTTTGTGTCTCTGATGTCATGTGTCCCTCCTGTCCGTCCCCAGAGCCCAAGTTGGTGTTTGCCAAGGAGCAGCCAGAGCGCAGCGAGGTGCGGGCCGAGGCGGGGGCCAGCGCCACGCTGAGCTGCGAGGTGGCCCAGGCGCAGACGGAGGTGACGTGGTACAAGGACGGGAAGAAGCTGAGCGCCAGCTCGAAGGTTCGCGTGGAGGCAAAGGGGAAGCAGAGGTGGCTGGTGGTGCCACAGGCGGGCAGGGCGGACGCCGGGGAGTACAGCTGCGAGGCCGGGGGCCAGAGGGTCTCCTTCCGCCTGGACGTGGCAGGTGGGTGCCAGGGTTGGGCAGAATGTTCAGGGACCCCTCACGTCAGATGTGAAACTCTGAGGCAGAGGCCACATTTGGGCAGCCTGAGGTGCAGTGAGGCCCTGGCACCTTCCCCTCTGTGGGCCTCAGAGCCGTGGCCCCAGCTCTGCCTGGTGGCTGCCGGGCCAGTGTCATCCTGTCATCGGAGCAGAGCAGGCCCATGGCTGAGCTGGGCGTGATGGGGACGGTGGGGTGACGTGTGCAGGGCTCTGGGGTCTGGGTCCGATGCGGTCTGATAGCCCCTCTGTGGGGTGTCTGGGGATATGGAGAGGGGACGTCCCGTGACTGGACGGCAGGCCCTGTAGGTGGCAGGAGCCCCTGTGCCCGCCCATCCCTGTGTGCTGGGCCCCTTGGTGGTTACCACGTGTCCGTCTGTCCTTCCCTCCTCACGTCCTCCCTCCAGCCTGTCCACCCTGTCACTCAGCCTGGGCACAGGAGACCACACGTAGCCCAGCCACCGCTCTCCTGAGGCCCACCTGGCACTCAGCTGGCTCGCGATTGGCTGCACTGGCGCTCGGCTCTCTGACCGTCCCTGCGTGCCCCGGGCCAGCGAGGGGACGGGTTCCTGGTCTGGTGCTGGAGGGGGACCGTCCTCCTGCCCTTGCCCTTGCCCTGCCACTTCTGCATGGTGGGAGGGGTGACAGGCTGGGGTGCCCAGGAGACCCGAGCTGGGGCGGGGCTGTCTGTCCGCAAAGGGCAGCGCGAGGTGCTGTCAGCACAGCGCCAGAACCCGCAGCTCCCGCCGCCCACTGTGGTGCCCTGCCCAGTGTCCCACCGACAGTGTTGCCGTGGCCACCGCTGGGCTCAGGGCGAGCCGCAGGCCCTGATGGATGGGCTGGGTCTGGTCTGGCGTCTCTAACCCTGTGTCCCTCCTGTCCGTCCCCAGAGCCGACGGCGGTGTTTGCCAAGGAGCAGCCAGAGCGCAGCGAGGTGCGGGCTGAGGCGGGGGCCAGCGCCACGCTGAGCTGCGAGGTGGCCCAGGCGCAGACGGAGGTGACGTGGTACAAGGACGGGAAGCAGCTGAGCGCCAGCTCCCAAGTGCGCGTGGAGGCAAAGGGGAAGCAGAGGCGGCTGGTGGTGCCGCAGGCGGGCAGGGCGGACGCCGGGGAGTACAGCTGCGAGGCCGGGGGCCAGAGGGTCTCCTTCCGCCTGGATGTGGCAGGTGGGTCCTCCGGGGGCACTGAGGTACCTTGTTTGGGGCTGGTGGTGACCGGCTGTCAGCCCCGGTGCACCTGGCTGCTTTCCCTCAGACGTCTTCTCTGTTGTCTCCCGAGCTCCCAGCTCACTTTGCACACCGTCCGGCCCAGGGAGGCTGGCAGGGAAGGGTGTGTGCAGGGGGAGGGGCTGTTCCTGTGCCCTCGAAGGCTGATCCTACGCAGGATTGCTCAGTCTCGCGTCCCCAGTGTCTGCCCAGAACCTTCTGGTGTTCCTTGGTGTGCAGCACTGTGGCTCCCAGGTCCTGTGGGCTGAGGGAGACCCGGCGTCTGCACTGGGGGTGTGCGGACTCCTTCTGGGGGGTGTTCGGCAGCTCCTAGGTGCCTCCCCTGCACTGCGTGCTGGTTCTCTCTAGTGAGAGTGTTGGCTCTCATTCAGCTGGGGCGAGGGGAAATCTCAGCCAGCCATTCACACATGGAATTACCTCTAGACAGAGCTGTGGGTTGTATGAGTTTTAGGTGTCTGGGGGCCACTCCTCCCTCCTTTTGCATGGATATGGAGTTATCTGTGACCTGTAGGTACCAAAATCGGGACCCACGTTTTGTTGCAATGTCTGTGTACAGTGAGAAACAGCCTGGATTGGTGGATACGTGCCCGTGAGTTCCGGAATAATCTTTTTGCAGAAAATCTTGTTTTTCTTTGTGTTCAGCTACAATGTGATGTGTCAGATGCTGTTACAAATTTACAAATTTAGGAAAGGAAAAGAATAAGTAGCTAATGCTATGTCGCTATGCTTTGAAAAAACTGAGATACTGTTGTAGCGGCCCCTGACTGGCAAAGCAGTATTTATTTAATAGCATTTCCCAGTAATTAGTTTGTGCCTGTGCCTTTCTCTGGTTGGATCATAAAGAAGCCTGAAGCTAGATTTATTTTCTTTTTGTTAAGAGAGTCCCAACGTCAGAGGGTGGCGGCAATCCCATGTTGACGCCTGGGCGTCGGTGCAGGACGGTTTGGCCTGGCAGCAGTGTGCGACGGCTTGTGGTAGCCCATCGATACCAAAATCACCATTGCATATCTTTCTGAAATGTTATTTTGAGAGAACATGACAAATTATTTGATGGTAATAAATGCAAAAGGTTTGACAATTTACTGAATTTCTCAGAAAGTATATAAAAAGTAACATAAGAAGAAATAGACAACTCAAATAGTCCTACAACTTTTAAATAAATGGGGCCAGCAAGAAAAAAATGTTTTCAGTGAGCAGGATCTAACCCTCCTAACGCTCCTGTAAATGACACCACGAATTCTGCCAGGAAATCATCCGGTGTTCGTGGAGATTCTTCTAGAACATCAAATAAGGAGACACACGGTCTGATTTCTCTCGTGTGGGTAGCACAGTGTCGGCACCTGTATCTGACAGGTGACAGGAAGGATTCAAATTACAGGCCAAACTATTGTGGATGTCAAGGGCAGAATCTCAAACAAGACGTATTCACAGATGTTCGGCAATCTGGTAAGGGTAACATACTGTGAAGAAAGTCGCAGTGTAGGAACGGAGCATTACCAAGCCGATATACTGCATGACCTTCAAGACTGAATGAAAACATGAAGTGGTCACCTCGACTAATGCAGAATAGAGTATTTGATAAAATTTTGCAAGATAAATCCAGAAGAAATGTTTGATAAAGTCAGCACCACTTCGCAACATAAAATTCTATTTTGGTTTTGGATACAAAGTCTCACTCTGTTTCCCAGGCTGGAGTGCAGTGGCATCACCATAGCTCACTGCAGCCTCAAACTCCTGGGCTCAAATGATCCTCCTGCCTTAGCCTCCCGAGTAGCTGGGACTATAGGCGCACACTACTATGCCCAGTGATTCTTTTCTATTTTTAGTAGAGATGGGGTCTCACTCTTGCTCAGACTGGTCTGGAACTCCTGAGCTCAAGCAACCCTTCCACCTCAGTCTCCCAGAGTGCTAGGATTATAGGTGTGAGCCACCTTGCCTGGCCATGACATAAAATTCTTAACAAATTGCAGGCCATGCACGGTGGCTTGTGCCTGTAATCCCAGCACTTTGGCAGCTGAGACAGGAGGATCACTTGAGCCCAGGAGTTCGAGGCTGCAGTGAGCTGTGATGACACGACTGCACTCCAGCCTGGGCTACAGAGCAAGACCCTGTCTCCCCGAGAAAAATTCTTGACAAATTATAAATTAAAGTGTTCTTACTTAATTTGATAAACGGTACCACAGACCAGCCAGCTAACTACACTGAACGCTAAACCTGGAATTGGGAGTAACACAAGGAAGCCAACTGACACCATTTCCATTCAACATTCTACCGTGCAGTTAGGAGGTTAAATAAAATGAAAGGTATAGAAGTTTGAGAAAACACAACTGGAATTCACAGATAGTATTGTTTATCCAAAAGATAAATTATTCGACTTAGTAAGAGAGTTGAGAAAGACCAACATATAAACAATCAACATGCAGAACCTACTTCTACGTGTGTCTGTACAAGTTGCGTCTCCTTGTCTGAAACGCTTGGGACCACGAGTGTTCTGGATTTCGGATCTTTTTGGATTTTGGAATATTTGTGTTATACTTACTGAGCACTCCAAATCCGAAAATTTGAAACCCAAAATGCTCCAATGAACATTTCCCGTGAGGGTCATATTGGTGCTCAGAAAGTTTCAGATTTCGGAGCATTTCAGATTTGGGATTTTTGGATTTGGGATACTCAACGTGTGCTAGCCACACACAGTTGGAAAATGAAATTTTAAATTATTTACAGTTGCATCAAACACATCATGTTTCTAATTCCAAGTCTAATAAAAGGTACTTAGGTGATCTGTAGGGGGAAAATTATTAAGTATTTTTGGTTATAAATTTTGGGAGACAGTCAAGAAGATCTAAATAAATGGATAGAAATCTGTGGAAGAATCAAAGACTGTCCCAATAAACAAATGTTCTCTTTTTGAAAATTGACAAGGAGATTGCAAAGGCACGTAGAACTGATCCGCTCTGGACGAAGAGTGCGGCGTGAGCGTTTGCTGTCCCGGACACCAAGAGCATTTACAGCTGTGGCTGTTCGGACGGTGTCTTGGTGCAGCTCGACACAGAGCCGTGCGGGAAAGACTCTGCGTCCTTGCCGCCCCTTTTTCCCCTGGGGGCTGTTGCAGGAAGTGGAGACCCCCTGGTCTTGTTATAAGAGTTTTTGTTCCATTTACCATGTGGAAAAACAATCAGACCAGTAACGCAAACCACACACAGAGTTGACCCCAGTCGGGTTAGAGACCTCAGAGTAGAGGCAGACCATAAAACTCTCAGATGGTAAGACAGATATTTTTAACAACTTCACAGCAAGGAATGATTTTGTAAATAGAACAGACGCACTGACCACAGTGAAGCAAATTTGATGGTTGACTACATTAAAATAAAAAACTCATATTTATCAGGAGATACCATAAGAGAGTTAAACAGGAAGTGACACAAAAAAGGAAGCTATCTCCAGCACGCTGATGGCCAGCGCTCCAGAATTTCCATGTGTAAAGAGGTCCTGACATGAATATGCGAAAGGACGACAGTGCCGTGGACGTTGGTGGAGGTGCTTGAATGGTGACCGCACGGAAGAGCAAACACGGTGGCCAGGACTTTATGAGAGACACTGAGCCTTGTCAGCATCAGTGAAACACAGAGTCAACACAATGAAAAAGACGGTCACAGGGAGACATAGCTGCAGACCAGCAGCTGACACTGCTGAGCGCAGGAGGAGCAGCAGCCCCAGGACTCTGGGCCCTGTGGGGACAACATGCCCTGCGCAGCCCAGTGCGGGACGCGGCCCCAGCAGCGAGGGCAGGTGCCCTGGGGACCCCGTGCAGGGGGATCTGTGACAGCGTCCCCGCGTGGAACAGCCCCGCGGGGCAGGGCAGATGGGTGGATACGCTGTGTGACTTGTGCCAAGAGGAGGTGGGGCTTGTCTGGGCCACACAGCTGGTGCAGAGCCAGCAGCCGTCTTCCAGGCCGTCTTTCCCCAGCGATGCCTCCCTGACCTGGAGGGTTTCTCTGACCTCATGTGTCCCTCCTGTCCCTCCCCAGAGCCCAAGTTGGTGTTTGCCAAGGAGCAGCCAGAGCGCAGCGAGGTGCGGGCCGAGGCGGGGGCCAGCGCCACGCTGAGCTGCGAGGTGGCCCAGGCGCAGACGGGGGTGACGTGGTACAAGGACGGGAAGCAGCTGAGCGCCAGCTCGAAGGTTCGCGTGGAGGCAAAGGGGAAGCAGAGGTGGCTGGTGGTGCCACAGGCGGGCAGGGCGGACGCCGGGGAGTACAGCTGCGAGGCCGGGGGCCAGAGGGTCTCCTTCCGCCTGGACGTGGCAGGTGGGTCCTCCGGGGGCACTGACTTGCCTTGTTTGGAGGTGACAGTGGCTCTGGCTCACAGCCCAGCAGGTCTCTGTGTTCTTCCGCCTTTGTCTCCCCCCTTCCTGTGCTTCTGCTCCCTTTGCGTGGCGTGGCTGGGCGGGGGGAGGCTTCATCTCTCAGGGAGGGGCCGCTTCTGTAACCTCGGGTGGAGTTTTCACCGGCAATGCTCCGTTCCGTGTTTCTAGCACCTGCTTGGAACCCTCCTGGTGTTCCTGGTGTCGGGCACTCTGGCGCCGTCTGGCCCTGTGCCCAGAGGGAGGACCAGTTGTCCCTCCTGGGGGTTTGTGAGTATTTTTCTCTCCCTGAGTTGTCGGTTCCCAGACGCCCTCTTTTGAGCACCATGTGGGGCTCCTGCTAGTGAGAGACATTTGAGCTGGTTTGAAGCAGGATGAGGTGATTTTGGCCACACGGTCACACTTGCAGTAGACTCCAGACTGCACTTGAGGTTTCAAAAGCCTTAGGCGCCCCAGGGACCCTGTTCCCTGTCTTCGTGTGGCGCTAAACGCTCTCTGTGCACGCACATGCGGCCAAACTTGGACCTGTGTCTTCTTGCAGCGTCTGTGCGAAGGAACCCAAGAGCAGTGGGGAGGTGGGCGCGCTCCCGTGAGGCTCTGGGTTGGCTTTTAAAGGCAAATCTTGTTTTCTTTCTGTCTTCAGCAAGAACATTCTGTGTCAGACTGAATTTCCCCTTCGCGTTTGGTTTGTAAATTTAGATATGGAGAGGAATGAATAGCCTAAGCTACATCAGCACACTCTGTTAAGGACGAGTGCCATAGCCATAGAGCGACTGGGAAAGCCGTGGATTGCACGTGGCTTCTCAGTGATCTCGGGTGTCTGTGCCTCACAGGCTGATGCACAGAGAAGCCCCAGAACAGTATGTTCCGTTCTTCTGTCGAGAGCGTCTTACCTTCACAGAGGTGTCCACGTGGCACCGTGTAACTCCCAGGTGCCAGGGCCTCACAGCTGGGCATTCTGTCCATACACAGTGGTTTGTGCTTGTGGATAGACACCAAAACCAGCTTATCTTTCTAAAATTATTTTAAGTGCATATGACAAATTATTTAATGATAATAAATTTGATAAGATTTGGAAAATAAACCAGTTTCTTAGAAAACTTTATGAAGCCGTTACACAAGAAGAAGTAGACAACCCAAATAGTCCTATAACGTTTAGATAAATAGAACCAGTGGTGAAAAAAAAAACAAACCATACTTTTCTAAAGAAAGGTCTAAGACCAGTGGATCTATTGATCGATTATACCAAATATTTCCTGTTCATGGATATTCTTTTAGAGACTAGAATGAGACGATTCGCTCTCGAACCTGTTTTATGTGAGTAGCCTAACACAGGCACCAGTGTCTGACAAGGGCACAGGAATAATTCATTGCAGGCCAGTCTCTTACAGAAAC
>RJWJ010037437.1:0-15535 GCA_004363605.1 Indri indri | reverse complement strand
AGAAATTTGGAAAATCGTCTCACCTGCTGTCTTAGTCTTCCAGTCTCTTTCTCTAAATGTACTACCAGCGCGACAGCCTCCTCTCCACTTTCCGGACACTGCTTTTGTGCCCAAGCCTGAATCTTCTCTGGTAAAATGGTGAGAAACTGCTCAATCACCAGCAGTTCAAGTATCTGCTCCTTGGAACGTATTTCTGGCTTCAGCCACCGGCAGCAAAGTTCCCACAGTTTACTAAAAGCTTCATGAGGTCCGGTCACATCCTCGTAACAAAATTGTCTGAAGCATTTACGAAAGGTCTCAGACTCACAGATATCTGATCCTTCCAGAATGGCCTCTGATGTCCACTCGGGGTCTTTTTCCACCTTCATTATTAGGCACCCCTCAACTTCCAGGGGTGCGTCGATTTGAGGGTCCAGAGCTGCAGCCATGCTCCAACTCGAGGGTCAGCCTCACGTCTAGCTCAAAGTAGGGGCCCAGTGAGCTTCCAAGACGTCCCTGCTTAATGTTCTTGGAATTGTGGTAAGGTAGGGAGGTAAAACGATAGTGGCAGCAAGAACAGGGTACTCCAAGCTGATTAATCAAATCTATCCGAGGCCCTCGAACAGGTTAACGTGCACCCTAAGGTCCAAAAACCCAGTCGCTTCTCTAAACAAGATGTATCCTCGAAAAGTGATTTTCCAGGGTGCATCCCTTTTAGTGCAATGACGGAAACCAAGAGACTCGAGGACTGGGAGGAAATCAAGCGGATTGAGGAAAGGATGGACGGAGGCGGCAGCCCGGGCCGGAGGGGGTGTGTCAGATGCCCCGGGGTCAGGCTCCGCGGAGGCGAGGCCCCGAGTGGGTGGGGCCGGATGTGCAGGCCCCGCCCGGCCCCGGATTCCGGGCTCGGGTCACCGCAGCGCTCGGGTGTCTGGTGGGGTCCGGCGGTGTCCGACGCCAGCGCCGGGCTCCTTCTGGGCCCACAGCGGCCCCAGCAGTCCTCAGGAAACCTTGTGCACGCCGAGAAAAGGCCGCAGAACGGTTCTGCCCGGAGGGGAGCGAAGCCGCGGGACGAAGCATAGGCCTCTCGGGGGCGGCGGCCAGCTCCTCGCGTTGAGCCTCCTCCACTTGGCCCGCGGAGAGCGCGGGGGTCGCTGGGAGCCAGCGCTACGCATGCGCCACCCGCAACCGAGCGCCGCGGGGTCCGCGCGAGGCTTCCTCGCGGGCGAGAGGCTGGGGGAAGGGGGGCCGTGTGGAGGACTCTCGCGAGAGAGCGCAGCGCGACGACTTGCCGCTGAGGGACTTTAGAACTGAGGGAGGCGGAGGGTCTTCCCCGGGCGGAGGGACACAGTGGGACTCCTATAGACATCCCGCGGAACATGGTGGAACGGTATGAGAAAGGGGAGTGCGAGTCCTGCTTCAGGCGTAGAATCTAGGCGGAGGAGAGACATCCCTGAGGTGGAGAAGCGATACTGGGCAGGCGGCACAAAGTTCTTTTTGTTCCGGAAGAACACGCGGGGAGTGGGGACTCCTTTGTCTTGCGGAGGGATCGCGTGCCATGTTTCCGCCCCAGGCCCTCGGTGGATCCCGACAGGCGTTCTGATGGCGGGGACCCCTGGCGGGACCTCCTTCCCTTCGCGGATGGACACGGCGCGAGGTTGCGTCTCTCTCTGCGGAAGCACCTGGGCATTCCTGGAAATGCCTGTGTACTCCCTGGGCTTTTTGATGTTTGAGGTTCTTAGTGCCTCCTGCTGTGTGGGTCCGTCGGTCTGTCTAAATAAGAGCAGAAGGGATCTGGGGATCAGAGTCCTCCCTCCTGATGGCTGTCCTGTCTCCGAACTCCTGTAAAACCTGGAGCCAGCTTCCTCAGTGTGTATTAAGCACCTACTATGTGGTAGGCAGTGTTTTAGGCACTTAGCGTGCATCAGTGGGCACAACAAATTGTTGTTCTAAGGAGGTACGATAGCCTATTAGAAAACACAGCTTAGTGACTTCTTTCGCAGAGCACATATTAGTTAAGATTTGATGTGCAAATTCTAGCATCCCGGAGGCGTAGAGTACCATGTACATAAAGGCATTAAGTGAGATAATCTCTTGGGCGACTGATACATGCCAGGGTTTGTATCAAAGTCTTTATATAGCTAACTTTTTTTTTATTGCATTTCTTCTTCTTTATAAAATAATATTTGTTGATATGGTGAGAGGTAGTGAGCAAAAACAGGATCCCCTGCCATTGTCGAGTTTTCAGTCTGGTGGGAGAGGCAGGCATTAATCAGATAATCCACAAACTAATGTACAGTTGTAACAGCGGAGGGTACTACCAAGAACAGAAACACAGTGCAGAGAACCTATGCGTATTAGAGGGATTTGATGTAGTCAAAAGGTCTGGGAAGGGTTTTTTGAAGCAATGCTAGGGATGAGATCCAAAGGAGTAAGAACGAGTTAGGTAAAGTCTAGTCATCACAAAAATTCTATAAAACAGATTACCTCTATTTTAGATTTGAGAACATTGAGACTTCAGCAAGGTGATGTAACTGCCGAAGGTTACATCGGATTAAGTGGCAAGGCAGGATTCAGATTCAGATAAGAATGAGGTCACTTATATTCTCCTGGGGCTATTTAGTGGTTTTAGGAGAGGCAAGTATCATAAGTAGTTCGGAGACGTTAGAGAGTAGCTGGGTCACAAACTGAAAAGCCTGCAGAGCTCAGGCAGGTAACAAATGAGTGAAGTAGGTAGAGTATAGGACAATAGAGAATGGTGGGGACTCCAGTGAACTGGAGACCACATTTCCTGTCTAAAGGAAGCAGCCATTAGTTCCAGCCTCTTGTTGCCATGCAGGAATACAGACCGAGCCTTGCCAGATCTTCTGATTTTTAAACAGAAGCTGGCAAACAGTCTTCTTAGGTGAAATTATCACACTTTTAAATAATTAGTGAATACATTTATCTGTCTCCCCCACTAGAAGGTCAGGCCAATGAAGCAGGAAATTTTATTTTTTAACTACAGTGTGCCAGCAGCTTAGAACAATGCCTCACACATAGTAGGCCTTCAGACAACCTCCTCTGCTGTTCATGGCCTCTGAGCAATTTCCCCTATGTGTTTTTGAAGCACCTTTACATTCATTTTCTTATTTTATCCACCAGTCTCTCTCTACTGGCTCCTGATTTGCTTCTGATGCATGAAAAAAACCCCAATAAGGTCCCCAAGGGAAATAGTTGTGTTTTCCTTTTGTACCTTTCTATCCTCTTCATACTTATCTTCATCTTAGTGTACTTGGCATTGTATTTTGGTTCCCTGTGCTTATCCAATCCATTTTATACTTAAACAATATTTTTTTGTTGTTGCTTTGGTTCTCGCCTAGTCTTGAGCGTGTGATGTTGAGCCCACCACCGCAACCACGTATCATATCCCTTACACTTGGCCCAGGCCCTGCAACTCCGGGCTGCTCCCAGCTGCTTCTTTTCAGGGAAGGTGCATGGAAAGGTTTCACTTCTTAGAAATTCCTGAGACATCTTGCTCCAGAAGAAAGTAATCCTCCCTGGACATCAGAACTTCCTTCTCCATCACATGGATTTGATCAAGACAAAATCTCAAGTCTGCATGGGACAGTTATAAGCTAGCCTCCTTAAAGCTCATCAAAGAGTAGCGGGTACTAAGGCTTGCTCTTTAGTGTCTCTTACATGCAGGATCATAAGTTCTTCAGGAATTATTGTTATTATTTTTGGTAGCCTCTCAGTAACACACACACAGACTCATGTATATTTATGTACATATATGTTGGAAAAATTTCAAACATACAAAAAAAGTAGAATTAACTCATGTTTCTGTCCTCCAGCTTTAACAATTATCAACTCATGACCAATCTTGTCTTCTCTATACCTCCACCCACTCCCCTGATCCTGGATTATTTTGAAGCAAACTCTGGACGTTGTATCATTTTATTTGTAACTATCAGAATGTATTGCTGAAAGACGAGAACTCCTGTTTTAAACGTAACTTCAATATCATCATAAACCCTTTCCGGTTGCATCAACAATTCCTTAATATCATTTAAAGAAAACAGCTTATTTGTTTGAAGGGTGGTTTGCAAAGGAAAAAAGGTCATAGATGCTGGGCAGTATAAAACAGATCTCCTCCTCCACATTTGCTAATTATGTGTTTACATTTAGTTCAGCATGAAAATGTTGGTACCTTGGGAAGAGAGGAGCAGATGAGCAGGAACAGTGAATCAATATAGGTCAATAAATAAAGCAGGTCATGCTACTCTTGGGGGAATGGTTATTTTCTTAAGGACCCCACCCCCCACCCCCAGGGCTTTGGGAGGCCAAGGCAGGAGGATCGCTTGAGCCCATGGGTTTGAGACCACCCTGGGCAACATAATGAGACACCCGTCTCTACAAAATAAATAGATTAGACAGGCACAGTGGCGTGCCTGTAGTTCTAGTACTTGGGAGGCTGAGGGGGGAAGATCGCTTGAGCCCAGGAATTTGAAGTTACAGTGAGCTATGATAGTGCCACTGCAATCCAGCCAGGGCAACAAAGCGAGGCCCTGTCTCAAAAACAACAACAACAACAACAAAAAGCCCTTCATCCTCTGGGTTGACTCAAATCCAGAGACACTCTCTCCTTATAATCCCAAGAATACTCATGCTAATGTTTCCCTGGTAGAACTTCTGATATCATAGCTGTCATTTTACAAGCAGCCTTGGAGAGACCTTTCCCCTCCAGATTCTTCTGTCCGTGGTGCTGATCCATCAGCCCTTTGGCCAACAACCTAACAAACTGTAGCTTGCTTTTGGCCAATGGGATTTAATATAGGCTTACCATAAAAGTGAACATTAAATATATATTCAATAATTCCAAGAAGTGATATCTATGCCTGTGCTAAGTTTAAAAAGAAACAAAAATAAAAACTCCAAGCTAGAGATTTTTTTAGTAATGCCAATTACCTCTCACTTTTTTTATGCCCTGAAAATCCAATCCATTTCTTTAAAAATTGGGAAATAGAAGTGAAAACATTAGCTATATATATATTGGTGTGTCTACTTCAGATATAGTATTAATATTTTCAACTATGATTTCTTTACCAAACTATAACTAATTCAAATAATTTTCCATTCCACAAATTAAAAATTGGCTCTCCCATTGGCTCATTAATAATGGTCATATAGCTGACAGAATAACAACCATTAAAGTGTTTCAGTTCTTTTGACTCTATTGAGTGATACAATAATGAAAAATTCTCAACTATTTCTTGGTATGCATATAGATAGTCAACAATTTTTTGCTCCATGCCCCTTTACGAGGTACTATGCTAGGCATTAGTGGGACAGATTGATCTGTAAGACATAACCCTTTTACTCAAAGTATTAACAGGATTAACAATAACATGGAGAAAATTAGTCATAGAAATGTCGTACATTAGGATAAATGTGTTACAGGTACGCATGAAGACCTGTGACAGCTCAGAGTAATGTTTCTTGTGGCTATCAGGGCAAGCTTTATAGAGGGAACCTTGAAGGATGTTTAGCAGCAGGAAGGAGAAAGAAAAAGATACTCCAAAGAAAGGTAATATCATGAGCATGAGTGGCATTTCATGTAATGGTGTGAAATTGAGTGTACTTGGAACTTAGCATGGGTGAAGGAGCGGTGGATTATGAAACTGTGCACAGGGGTCAGAAGGAATTTGGACTTTCTGCTAGGGAATTTGGACTTTGTGATGAAGGCAATGGCAAGTCTGCTCACTGCTGCAGGGAGGCAAGGACATCTCTGTCTCTAGGAGAAAGAGTTCTTTCCCATACAGACTCCTGGACTCGCACTGCTAAAGAAATGGTATGCTGAGAGAGTATTTGAAAACATGCAGAAATTCGAGTAAGATGATTTCTAGGGTCTGTTGATTTTTTATTCATTCATCCATCCATTACACGCATATAGGTAAGACACAGTGGTGAGAGACAGATCCAATTCTTCCCCTTAATGAACTTATGTTCTAGTGGAGATTGGAGAAGAAGACAAATAATATACTAGCAAATACACAAACAGGATCATTTCAAGTCATGGTACATGCTAATAAGAAAATAAATATAACAGAATGATGGGACAGATAGTAACTGGAACGAGGTTACTTTAGAAAGTTTTAATTAGGGGAAGGTTTTACTAAGGTTTGATATTTGAGCTGGAGTCTGAAGGATGATAAGGGGTCATGGGTGTACAGATTTTGTGGAAGGGAAAATAGCAAGTGTACATAAAGGGCCTCAATGTGGGGGAATAGTGTGAATGTTCCACAGACTGAAAGGGCACCAGTATGGCTGCAGCACGATGAGCAAGGGGATAGATGGGACTAGAGTAACTCATGGGCAGGCAGGGGCCAGGCCACATTGAATGAGCCTTGTAGGCTGTGGTAAGGGGTTGTAATTGATTCATAAAATTGGCACTAAGAGCATTAAGCTAGTGAGTGAAATAATCTGATTTATATTTTAACACAATCACTCTAGATGATTTTGAGATTGGATTGGAGGGGAAAAGAGCAAAGGCAGGGTGATCACATACAGGCCTATGAATGTAGTTCTGGCAAAAGACAATGATGGTTTGGACTCAGGTGTGACAATAGAGGTGGAGAGAAGTGGGTGTGTTAGAACTGTCATGACTTGTAATAGGTTTGGGAGCATAAGAGAAAGGGAGGACTCGAAGGTGGCTCCTAGGTTTTTGATTTGAATAACTAGGTTGATGACACTACATTTTTTTTTTTTTTTTGATGTAAGAAGAACTGGTAGGGGCCTGTTTGTGAGGTTGAGGTGGAGTGACGGTGGGGAAAGCCGTTAATTTTGTTTTGGACACAATAATTTTGAGATCTCTATTACATATCTCAGTGTCAGGTAGATAATTGGGTGTATCTCAAGGGACAGAGAGGTCAGAAATGGAGGTATAAATAGGGTGGTCATCAGCATGTATTTAAAGCCATCAGACTTGTCAAAAACATACAGGAAGAGAGTATAGATATAGAATGGAAGGCCCATACTCTAGAGCACCTTATCATTTAGCAGACAGTAGAGGAGGAGGGTTTTTGTGGGTTGAGTTGTGTCCTACCAAAATTGATACCTTGAATTCCTAACCCCCAGTACATCAGAATGCAAACTTATTTGGAAATAGCATCATTGTAGATGTATTAATAATTAGTCAAGTTAAGATGAGGTTATACTGGAGTAGAATGGACCTTAATCCAATATGACTGGTGTCTTTATAAAAAGAGTGAATTTGAGCTGGGAGTGGAGGTAGGCGCATGTGTATGTTTTGACATCTTGAATCAATATACATTCCTTTTCTATGGATTAATGTTGATTCCATCATCATGCCATGTTTGTGCTCATGGAGCACAAATACCTCCTGGCCACCAGGGTCTAATCAGTGACAAATCCCCTTGGACATTTCTTCTGAACTATGGTTGTTTGAATTAACACCACCTATGGTAATTCCCAATAAATGTAGCTTTTACCTATTGATTTAACAAATAATTTGTTAATTATTTACTATGTATGTATCACGGTGGTACATAAAAAATATAACATGGAGTCTCTATTCTCAATAAGTTTATGATCTACTTGGGGAGAAGAAGCATCCAATGAGGAAAGTTCAATAGCAATACATGGATTAAATAACACGAAGTCTTTATTGACTGGGGCTATTTTAGTTGCAAGTGAAATGTTGCAAGTGAAGGCCCACACACAGTGGGCCTTCAATAAATATTTTTTGAATGAGTGAATGAAGGGAATTTATTGTCTCATGTAACTGAAATGTTCAGGGGAAGTTTAGGTTCAGGCATAGCTATATCCAGAGATCCAGTTGATGTCCTTAGGCAATTGATTCCCCTCTATTTTTAGCTTTGCTTTCTCCTGAATTAGCCTTGCTTTCAGCAGGTTCTCTCTATGTGGTAGCTTTGAAATAGCTTCTTTTGAAATAGCTTCTTTTTAAATAAAGTACACTCCCCCAACCAATAGTTTTAGCAAAAGTCCTGGGGCTGACAACACTCATTGTGTTGCCTTGGGTCATGTGTCCACTCCTGAACCAGTCTTGGTGACCAGGGAGATGGAATACCTGATTGGTCAGACCTGGGTCATGTGTCCACTCTGGAGCTGAGGGATGTGGCCAACTTCTTCTCAGCTACATGGACCAAGAATTTGGAAGGACTTTTTCCCAAAGAAAAATCAGGTAGGTGTTGCTTCCAGACGAAGGGATAAGGGATATGCTATTGTCTTGGCCCGGCTAGGGACGAGGAATGAACACAGAGACAAAGAGACATACACACAGAAAGACGGTACAAGACTGCAGTGCCTTCCTGCTGCAGCACCTTTATTTATAACACAGCCTGTTTGGCAACTGTCCCACCCAATTTCCTTGTTCCCTCATTGTCCCAAGTCGACACGCCCTATTCCTTGTTGTTTTGTTTCCAGAGAGCCAATGTTTGCATCCAAAGCTCTCTAGCCCCTCCTGTTCGCAGGGTCAGGGCGCCCTGGCTCCATGCAAGCCCCCAGGCATGTTCTCAGAACAAAACAACAAGGAAACATTCCCAGCTCCAGGCTACATATGACCCGAAATGTCCTCTGCATACTATACATGTTCCCCCTCCTATAAGGCCCTAGTATAAGGAGGTGACATAAGACAGTAAATAATTCCACATGATTATATCAGGTAATGACAGCTGTCATTTCAGAGGGTTTGAAGTGGTCAAAGCAAACTTTAAACTTTACAAGATTGGAATTTCGTCAAGCTTGAGGAATGAGCAGGAATTGACTTGAAAAAGAAAAGGAATTCTAGAGGTGGGTGGGACTAGTGTACATGCCAATGGACCAGGGTGACCTGAGTGGACAGTTGATGGAGAGAGAGAGAGAGATTGAAAAAGCCAGAATGCAAGGATTACCTTGATAGGCTACCCTGAGCTGTGATGGCTGCAAGCAAACTTTTGGCAAAATGTGGTCTAATCTCCACCCTTATCTCTGATGCCTGGATAGCCCTTCTGGTTCTAACTAGCCTTTGCCTCTGGAGTTCTGGGAACACCTATTCCTGACTCTAGTACCTACTCTGTGATTCTACTTCCTAGTTGCTGAAAAAATCTGATGCCCGTTTATGCCCACCTGTGACCAACGCAGTTCACCGCTTGCAGTTAATGATTGTGCCAAGTCTTTTCGGCCTAGGACAAGGGAAGTATGCTGCAGACATTTCCTCATTTTCAGAGTAAACCAATGGGAAAGCTTGCTGCAACATGTCAAACAGAAGCAAAATTCCTCCCAATCGGAAAATCAAGTGCAGCATAAGCAAGTAGCAGCTTGGAAGGAAATCAAAGCTCCTTTGTGTAAGCCACACTCCTATTGGGTACCCCACTTTGCCTCTGTGAGTCCATAGGGCGACCCAATGATCCTCCTGGGGGACTGGCTCTATCATCCATGTACATGTAGACAATGGAGTTTCCCTGAAGGAAGGGAGTCCAGGTTGCTGCTTGTGTAATAGCTAATATGTATTGAATGCTTATTATGAGCCAGTTTTGGTTTTAGCTATATTATTATGCATTAATTAATTTCATTTTCATGCCAACGCTGGGAGGTAGATGCTATTATTTATCCCTACTTACCAACAAGGAAACCTGTTGGTGAAACAAAGGGATAAATAAGCAAAGGGAAGTTAAATAACATGCCCAAGTTATAGCTACTGAGTAGAAGATCTTGGATTCAAACTCAGGTGATCTGACTCCAGAGTTTGTGCTCCCAACCCTTACTTTATGCTGCAACTAACTCTGCTACTTTAACTTACAATGACTGGAAAGGCAAATAAGCTCAGTTCATTATCAGAAAGGACTTAATGCTCCTTATAACTAGTCAGGAATAGATTCAGAGTCCAGAGGCTGCTGCTAACATATCTTTTCTGTTTTATGTGCATTACTTCGCAGTCAGGCTCAGTTTGCCTTTTATAGACACCAGGAAGTCCCCTTTTTCTTGCTCTCCGACCCTCCATCCTTTTCCAACAAGGGCTCTGGCCTTCTGCACCTGCACGTAAAATCATGTCCTGATAAGACCCAATTTCCCTGAAGTCTCACAATTTTTAGACCAGTGTACCTAAAGACCATCAAACCTCTGTGGCTAATATCAATCACCTCTCCCAGGATAACTTTGATGCATTATTACTAAATATTACTTTTATTACTAAAAGACCCTCTTCACACCAGAGGAGGAGTTGAGGAGGAGAAACAATGGAAATGAGAGGGACAGAAGATGGGATCTTGCCCTGCTAGGATGTGATAAAGAGGCTATGTGATTAGGTAGAGCAATGGGTTCTATACCTTCAAGACCAGAATCCCAGGCTGGGATACTATGAGAATTTCCTGTGGGAAATTCCATAAACTTCAGAGAGGCTTGGAAACAGAAAACAGAGTATCCACTCTGAGATCCATTTCCTGATGTTGGAACCCCTGATTTTCCCTCTTATAAACACTGTCAGAATGGACCAGGCTGCCCTTCAAACTGTCTTGTTTGGTTTAGGGGTCAGAGGTGCAGCTGGGTCTTCATGTGACTGGTTATGTGCATGTCTCTTGAGTTTGGGTAGGTCTAAGTGAGTAGGCACTTAACCCTACCCAAACTAGATGGTCTAAGAATGTGCTAATGGGTCGTTTTCCAAGTGAGGCACAATCTACACCGGTTCACAGAGGTTGCTGGGAAAATCAAATATATGCCTGGAGCTGTTGGCTAGTCTACTAGCTTGCTGTAAGGACGCTCCGCTTGCGAATGAGGTCCACACAGAGGACAGCAGGATCAAATACTGGAGAGGGTGCCACAGAGTTCTGAAGTCATTATTTGAGCCTCTAGAAGCAACTGCACCTGAAGCCACAACCCCTGGTCTTTTTTATTTTTTGAGCCAATATATTCCATTGTTTTGCTTAAGCCACTTTGAATTGAATTTCTGTCACTTGCAACCCAAACAATTCTGACTAATGTACTAAATAAACATTTTACCTGTTATCTCCTGTGACTTAGAAATTATTATCTCCATTTTACAGGTGAGGAAATGGAGATTTGAAGGTACAGGTAATTTGCAACGGAAAAGCCAGGATTTGACACAAGGTTGATCTTGAACCTGAAGAAGAATATGCTTTACCAAAAAACCTTTAAAAATGTTTTGAGGTTTGGTTTCTCCAAGAAACAAAAGCATCTATGACTCAAAGTCTCCTTTAGAGATACTACCTTCCTGCTGCTTGGTTCCAGAATTTAGTCAGTGAATTGTCAGGCTGACATGAGTTGTTGTTTATACAGTCTGTGAACTTGCAGTTTATGGTATTTTGTAATTTTGTTTTCCCTGCCATTTTGCTAATGCAGCTTTGTGAGCAAACATTGCTGGTGATTTAAATCCACCACAGTAATGAAATGCACACACATACACATGCACACACGCTTCTTCGGAAGAGTCCACAGCTCTCTGATTAATCACATCTGTAAAGTACAGTGTTTACAGGAAATCAGCAGGTGGCAATTAGCATCTTGGAAATTATCTGAGAAACACAACTGGAGCTGCCACTTCAGGATGGAAATGTGGCAACAACCAGCAAAGTGGCAAACCCCCTCTGAGCTGGAAACGAGTGGGGCTGGGAGCAGGGCTGCTAGGCACACAACAGCTGGTACAGGCAGCCCGGTGTGGATTGCAGACTGCTTGCTAGCCTCTTTGTTTTCCTCTCAACACTCAAGAAGCAATCCTTGGGTAGAGACATGAAATAGTTGCCTGACAGGCAAACATCTTAGAACAACCTTTAAAAAATACTCAGACCTCAGTCTAGGCATAGGCAGACATTGGCACTAATGTACCTGTTGTTAAAATATTGAACGGTTTCTACACTGGTTGGTAAACAGCTGCTCTCTTCAGCCTTGTGAGTGGCACCCCACTGCTACTCTTCCTTGGGAATCTGTCACTCTTCAGGATCTGGTGATCACAACATTAAAGCCTCAATTTTGCTCCAGTGCTAAGTCCAGGATCTATTTTGCTTGATTGGTGCCTGTGCTATCTGGTTGCTAAATTTGGAATATCACCTCTCAGGAGTTTCAGTGACCCCTGTAGAAAGTACAAACATGAGGCTGGGTATACCGGAAAAGCAAGAAGAGGAAACAGTACATAGTCCATTTTTGGACTTCAGATATTCTTCATCAATAATTGAAAAAAAATCAATATTAGGTATTTGTATATCTATATATTTATATAATCTATATCTACCTTTATATCTATATCTTTTTTTGGTTTTTCTTTTAGAGGCAGGGTCTTGCTCTCTCTCTGAAAGAGACAGGTTGGAGTTATGATGGTGAGATTACAACTTGCTGCAGACTAAAACTCCTGGCCTCAAGCCATCCTCCCACCTCAGCCTCCCAAGTAGCTAGGACTACAGGTGTGTGCCACCACACCCAACTGATTTTTGAAAAAAAAAAATTTTTTTATAGAGACCGGGTCTTACTATGTTGCCCAGGCTACTCTTGAACTCCTGGGCTCATGTGATCTTCCCCCGTCAGCTGCCCAAAGTGCTCTGTGTACAGACGTGAGCCACCGTGCCTAGCCTATTTATATCTATATCTATATCATCTTCTGTGTATGAAGTAGCAGTATAGCCCTGAATTCCAGCCTCTGCTCTACCATTTGCTAGCAGTGTGACTTAGCAATGAATACTAGTGTGAACCATTGGTTCTCAGCCCTGGCTGTATATTAGAGTCACCTCTGGGAACTTTTACAAAATACAGATGCTTGGAGACCACCCATAGAGATTCTGATCCAGTAGATTTGGGATGAAACCCAATCATCAGATTTTTTTTTTAAATAAAAGCTCCCAAGATGATCTTAACATGCCATTGAGAGCCACTAACTTAAATTTTCTAAGCTTCAGTTTCCCATGTAATGAGTACCAGTGCCCATCTGGTGGGATTAAATGAGATAACGTGCATAAGGCTTTTAGCACAGATTATGGGACACAACCTTGTAAATGTTAGTTCCATTAATAATTAATATTATTTTTAAAAGCAGTCTTATTTTCTTTTAATCACATAGGTAACATGAATTTAACCTAGTTATTAATTGAAACAACATAGAGTAAAAAGTGATGAAAAGTATCCCCACTCCCTCATGTGCACAGAGGTAAACACTAAGTTCGCATGTGTATCCTTCCAGAAATTTACCTTTGCCTTTATTTACAAAAATGTGCATATTCACTTGTCTTTAATAATATAAATAAGACCATTTACACTGTTCGATGACTTTCTTCTTTCTACTTAACAATAGGTCTATATATCTTGGAGATCTCTCCATGTTTGTAAATACAAATTTACCTTGTTCTTTGAACTATTGCATCTATTATAAGAATAATGGATGTACCGTAACTAATTTAACCCCTCCCCATATTAGCGGGCATTGTAGAGAGTTTCCAAATTTTCACTCTTCCAAACAAATCTACAATGAATGCTTTTGTACATATATCTTTGTGCACATGAGTGAGTTTTTCTTTAGGTTATTCCTAAAATTCATATCTCTGGGTCAAATGTTATTGTATATAAAAATGATGTTAAATTCTGACTAAGTGCTCTTCAAAAAATCTGTGCCAATTAACGTGAAAGATGGTGAATAAGAGTACTCGTTTTCCGTTCCTTTTATTTCCCACAGACTCACTGTTTGTTTTAGGTGTATCTTTTATAGACCATAGCGCTGGATAACAGGACTTAGAAACAACACATGAATAGACAGAGAGTCTCTGTATTTTGCATGTCCCTGATGACTAATGATGTTGATCACCTTTTCATGCACTTGTTGGCAACTCAAATTTCTGTTCAAGTGTTTTGCCCTTTAAAAAAATGAAGCTTTGTGCCTTTTGTATTTTGGTCTATGATCCACTTTAATTTTTGTTTATGGAGTAAAGTAGAACTGGAGATTCTTTTATATTTTTTCCCCCTGTTTGGGTATTGAATTGTTCCAGCATCATTTGCTAAAAATTCTTCTCTTTTTGCATTGCATTGACTTGACACTTTTGTTAAAAATAAGTGGATTGAATATGTGTGGGTCTATTCCTCTACTCTGTTCTGTTCCATTGATCTATTTGTCTATCTTTACTTTGAGTCTTTGTCTTCTAATTGGAGTTTATTGATGTAGTTTGTTGACTCCTTCTATGTATCCTAATTTCTTTAATCAGGCCACAACTTTCTCAGTAACAGCAAGGGATAAGAAAAGCAAACAAGGCAGCGAGCCGTCCGAGTGCTAGTAAGCTAATTCACAAAGCTGTCAGAAAGAGCCCTGCTTTTCCTTGCGCTGGTGTTTCCTTCCACTGATCGATGGTCATCAGGTCAAAGAGTAAGGCAACATGGATTGAATCAACGTTTTCTAGCTAAGTTATGACCACGTCTGGGAAAGATAAAAATAGGGCTGCTATAGCCAAGAATTTCCTGAGCTCCAAGCTTCAGCTTGATCCCTTGAATTTATATCCCTTGAATTTATACCCCAAAGCCCATCCCTCACTCCTATCCACTATTCAAACCTGTCCTCCCAAACTACTCCCCAGACCGTCTGCCAAGGTAGAATTGGCTAGACCATCTGATGGTCTGCCTGTAATTATTATTCACTCTGCTCACTTCATTTGCATGAGACTTTGCTAATTACAACATCACTATCAAGAGGAGACCTTTTGTACTAGTTTGCTAGGGCTACCATACAAACTACCATAGATTGGGCGGCTCAAACAACAGAAATTTGTTCTTTCACAATTCTAGAGGCCAGAAGCTCGAGATCAAGGAGTCGGCAGTGTTGGTTCCTTCTAAGGTCTCTCTCCTTGACTTGTAGGTGGCCATCTTTTCCCTGTGTTTTCACAGGGTCTTCCCCCAGGGCACATCTGTGTCCAAATGTCCTCTTCTCAGCAGGACACCATTTATATTGCATTAGGGGGGACCCTAATGACTTCACTTATTTATCTCTTCAAAGACCTTGTGTTTAAATACAGTCACATTCTGAGGTACTGGGGTAGGTAGGGCTTGAGCATGTGAACTTTTGGGGGTCACAGCTGACCCTGGCCCTATTGAGTCACAGCTGGACTCCCTGCGGTACCTGGCTGGACTTCAGCTATGGTTTGGGCTCACCTCGCTCCTGTGGTCCCAGAGTATACAACTCCCTGCTCTCTCTTCTTCTCAAGTCTTGTTCTCCCAAGGTCCTCCCTGAATTCACAACTTAATTTTATTGCTATTAACATGACATGCAGAATGTATCCAAACCTTTTACCAAACCCTTTGTAAATCTGTTTCTTAAAATGAATATGTTCCTTTCCTTCAATCCAATAGATTTACCTCCTGATCAATTTGCCTCCTGAGAGTTCTGTATTGTTTTTTCGCCATCATGTTTTCTGTTTACCACACTTGCTTGTGCTCTGCCTTGCTCCCTCATCCTCCTGCGTACTGTTGCACTGATTGAATTTCTTTGGTTCATTTTTTCCATATTGGGTTTTAGAAATTATAGAGCCTATTCCATTCTTCAGTGGTTGCCCTAATATTTTAACACATTAAAAAA
>RJWJ010037436.1:0-15549 GCA_004363605.1 Indri indri | reverse complement strand
GAAAACATTTTTAATGTATCTGTCCGACAAAGGACCTATATTCAAAATACATTTAAAAAGTCTTTCAATTCAAAATAATTTTTAAAAAATTGTCTGCAACAGGACTGGCACATAAATGTCCATAACATTTTTATTCATAATAGCAAAAGATGGAAACAAAACTAATACCCATCAACTGGTGAATGAATAAATTAAGATATATGCACACAATGGAAACATATTCTGCAAAAAAAATTATGAATTACTGATATATACAATAAGAATGAATCTCAAAACATTATAATGAACAAAATAACCCAGACACAAAGAAGTACATATTATTTGCTTCCATTTGCATGGCATTCTAGACCTGTTCAACTAATATTATCTGTGCTAGAGATAAAATCAGTATTGTTTGGGGTGGAAGGTTGGGGTGGATTCACTGCATCAGTGAATGAAGAAACTGGTTAGTTATAGAAATATTCTAGATTTTGATTGGGGTGGTAATTGCATAAATGCATATATTTGTCAAACTCTGACCTGTGATCTTGAAATGACTATTTTATTGTACAAAATTATATGTCAATATAGTTTATTTACATAAAAAGATGAGTAAAACTATTTGCCATATATCACCTATAGTGTGTGATAAACAAGATACAAGGTCACTTGGTTGTAAACTCTCACAAAAATATTGAATAATAAATGTAAGTAAATCACAGATAAGCTGCTTCTGTGGAGCTTGTCTGCTATGCACAAGTGATTTGGAGACATCATGTTATAACACAAGTCCATTATCTTTGGACTTAACAGACCTGGGTTTAAATTTTGCCACTCTCTCTGGCTGTTTGAATAAGAAACACTGAAATTTCATGAGACTCGGTTTTTTCATCTATACAATTTGAATAAGAATGCTTACTCTGTAGTGTTCATTTGACTATGGTGGTTATCTCTTACTCTTATCTGTTTCATTTCAAGTTTCTGATATAAGCAGTCACTGACTATATCAAGTCACATTGTATGACATCAAGTACATCAAATTTGTCCGCATACAATAGGGTATATTGACAACCATAATTTTTTGTAAGATAAAATAGGGATTAAATAAATGTTTATATATCTAAGAGAAATAAAGAGGTCAAGTCTCTTTCATTCGTGCCTTTGAAGGGAAAAAAAAAAAGGAATACTCAGAGTTCTTTTATCTATGTTTCTCCAAGGGAAAAAAAAAAAAAGCAAAATATTACAAAAAAAGAAAAGCAATGTATTCTCTTCCTTCAGAGGTATCTTTCACTTTGGAAGGTAAGTGAGACCAGGACGAGAACCAGAAAAATGGGCAGTAATTGGAACTGGCCTTTCATATTTGGCTGAGGTTTAAGCTGTTAGGAAGAAGAGTAAAAAATATATATATATATAACAACAAAGAATGCATAGTTCCTTTGTTCGAAAGTATAAGAAGGAAAATATGAACTGTGGGAAAAAGACCAGCCATGGATTAAGACTGCACATTTTACTAGAAGATCTCATCAGGAAAACAAATACATTGGTAGAGAGATGTAAAAAGTCATTATAGCAGAAAATAAATTGAATAATAACATATGTGAAGAACTAGCACAGTGCCTAATTAGCTGTGCAATAAATATTACTTCCCTCTGTCTCCATCCTACTTGTGCTTAATCGTCACTCTGCCACTACCAAGAACCTGTAACAGACTGAGGGCCAACTGGGACAAGAGGAAACAACATTACTGTTTCTCATGTGTGTGAGCTAGGAGGCACCCAGCATCAGGTGCTGGGTAATAGGGTTTGGGTTGCTCATTTGTGCTTTGGGGAAGTGCTGTGAAACCAGGAAGTTGGAAACTGAAGCCCATGGTTTGCAAACATGGAAAAAAAAAATAAAAACATTTCTCTATTATCAAGAATTGAATAGCAAAGCTCAGAGAGGAAACCTTTCTTTCATGACAGATCCCTAAAGGTTCTCCGTTCATAATAAATACTGACAGAGCTCAGGAAGCGTCAATTCAGTTTGGGGTAGAAATGACCTCGAGGTCACACATCTTTAAAATATTTTAAAACATGGTGATCAAACAGGCTGCACCTTGAACCCTGGGAGATTTTTGTTTTTGTTTTTTTCCTTTGCTATGTTTACCTGTTAGTAAAATGCAAACAAATAATTCAAATAAAGTTGCAAGCATGGCAGGTATACTTTCCTCCTTTTTTAAGAACCTGGATATTGTAACTATCAGAAAAAGTAGGAATAAATCTGCATTTGTGTTGCAAATTAATAACTTTGAAAAGTTCTTGGTGTCACTTTCAAAGCCACAGTGCAACATAAATAATATCCTGCTGTTTGCACCTCATTTGTGTAATGCAGCTTACAGAGTGTATTGGATAAATGATGTGTTAACATCACCTAAAGTACACAGCTGTTCTGTCCCAAGGAAAACGTATTCACCCATTATCCAAAATTTCATTTAAAACTAATTACTTTAGGGTTTGTGTAAAAAATTATTTTGATTTTGAAACTTTACAGTTAAATACAGTTATCAAAATTTGACTTAAACAACGGTCTTCATAAAAATTATCTCTAAATGCTGTACATATGTTAAGGGTTGCTTATTACAAGAAAGCAATTATGTTATTTTACCTTAGCAAATATTTTTGCCCTATTCTTTATTAGATGGCTTTATTCTTTCTTAGCAAGCCCTAATTACAGATGCAAATTAGTGAAAATGGCATTGAAATGTTATTAGGAATACAAATAAAGGTGACATCATTAAATTGGATTATTTTCTTAACTGAAATATATTTTAACTATATTATTCATATAGTAGTATATAATTTATCCTTGATTATTAATTTATTTGCATATAAGCAATTCATGTCATACTAAGTAATGTTTTTCTTATAACTATACATGAGGTGTTAATTTGGTTGATTTTCTATGGAGACATTAATTTTAAGCACATTATTCAGGAAAAATGAGAAATAATATCTTGAAGAGTGGAATACATATGAAGTATTAAAGGAAGTATTAAATATTCTCAATGAGTTGAGAATTTAAGTTTTTACATTTAATAAAGCATTTACAATCTTCCTAGCTATAGTGGCATTTACATGAGCAAAATGAGTTATCTCAGTTTTTTCAGTGAGTTTTATTTTTTCAGACTCTGCTTTATTCATTGAGAAAAATGAAAAAGAAATTTGAGCAAGATACTTGTTATAAGAGGGTTAGCTATCTTAAGAACAAAATTGGATCCCAGCTGTGCTAAAGTGCATATCTCAGAGCCATTTCCAAAATCTGAATATCTGCAAAAAGTTTAGTGGAATGGAAATTCGAATAAGATAGATAATATTAGAAAGGGGTGAACCAAAAAAAAAAAAAAAATATCATTCACAAGACATTACTGCTTAGGGTTAAAATTTATGCAGAGTGTGATGTACAAAACTAAGTCTGGAAAAATGCTGATATTCCTGTAGCTTAGAGTGACTCCTTCTTTTCCGTTTTTCCCCTGCTCTGACAGTGTAAACGTTTGATTATCAATAAATAAATCAGCTAAACTCCCTCGAATTCATGGTAAGTTTAGATTAGCAGATGTTTATTCCATTGTCTAGTATTATTGTTATAGTTGAGACAATCTTGGGAGATAAGATAAACTGGAGGCAGAGGAATGAGTAGCATAAATACAAAAGTGGGTTGGTGGAGGATGGAGCACGGGAGAATCCAGTTCTAGGGACAGAGCTCATAGGCTATAGCACATTACATGCATGTGCTCAGAATGTTTAGTGCGCGATCAGTATGTAGTCAATGGTTATGTTTTCTTGCCCTCCTTATTAATGATTTAACTTTTCTTATTGTCTTTTTCAGATTTAAATAGAAAAAAAAAAATCATAGGCCCTGACAGAAATTTTACTCAAAACACAGATTTATTTTCTACTTCAAGTTTAGGCTTTGAGATTAAAACTCTGCATGATCCATGCCATTTATGTATAAACGACATTTTTTTTTCTTAAATTCCTTCATATAAACTGCTTCTACTGTGGGATTCAAAAGAGAACCAGGACATCACTATATACGTTTCAATAACTCTTCGAATTTTACACTTCTAAGCTTCCAGTTTGAATTTTAATTTGGATTTCTATATACAATAGAATCAGGACCTAAAAGGACTCACTGCTTCTGAAGACAGGTATCAGAATATATTTGTTCTACATGATTATTATGGAATACCATATACACTTCAAATAGTGTGTACTTCACTAAAAATCTTGCAGTAGTGAATATTTAAGGGTTAACAAAAGAACATAAAGTTAAACTTATTGTTCTAGAGAGTAGAACTAGGACCAAGATGTGGAAAATAAAGTTAATAAATTTCCACTCAACATAAGGAAGAACTTTTAGCAATGAAAGCTAGCCAAGCATAGAAAAGGCTGCATCTCAAGTAGTCAGTTCCCTGTCATTGGAATTATTCAAGCAGAAGCCAGATATATGACTATCATTTGGGGATGGTGTGCATGTGGTGAGAAGTGAGATTATATGACCTTTAAGGTCCCTTCAAACTCTGCTATGATTATAAGTAGATGTCTGATTAAAAACAGCTTACCATGCACATGGTGATGCTAAAATAGCAAGCATAGTCAAATTCAGTCAAAGAAAGAATAAATTAAAAATAATGCGATTGGGGGAAAACAAGTATATTTTCTAAAATCTAGTAGCAATGAGTTGCAGCAGTAAGACACTGCAATGAATCAGTGCTTGGCGTGAAGGAGACACAATGATTTAGTGCTTCAGCCTCAGTCCATATGGAGTTACTTATCAAATGGCAGCAATCGCCGTGAAGCATGCTAGAATGAATCTGCTGCCCACTACACAAAAGCCGTGTAATGTCACTGTCAATGGCAGAGTACTTGCTTCTGTATACAAGTAACAAAAAAAAAAAACAGTGACACAGTGATCCCTAACTCCCATCACTGTTTTGACTGTAGGGTCTATCTAAACCTTTGCTTTCAGTTGTAAGATAAAAAAAGTGACTGATATTAGGATACTAATGTATTAAAAATGAAAGTTCAAATATCATTCTTCAACTTTTATCATGCAGTATAAACAATGCTGTAGGAAGGGTGTAGAATAAAACTGATGGAGTTTCAGCCCTACACTACATCCTTGTCCACCCAAATATGTGCTCTGAGACTTATCTGTGTGGACACATCGATGAGCTTTCCGGCTTCTGGCTTCTGGATGCAATCTGCCAATAGAGGGGATGGTAGGATTGTGGAGCGGGGAAGTAGAGTGAAGCCAAATTAATTATTCTAGCTTTCCCCATGGGAGGTCGGCTTCGCGTGATGGATTATGTGACCTTGGGCTCCAGCTTGTATTAGGTGGTCCTCTCCCCTTAGCTTTTTTGTCTCTGGGTTCCAAGGAATTTCTTTCTCCCCTCCCCATATAGGCCCAAGGAAGGAAAGCCTCTGGATACTGAGTACTGGATATCTTAAAGCTTCACTTCACTTTCTGCATACCTTTGTAATAATTCTTTTCATTAAACTCTCTGCAAATAACCACTTGGAGCTTGCTCTCTGTTTCCTTCCAGGCTCCAACTGTTGCTCCTGGTGACTTGCTCACTGTACACAAGTCTTATTTGGCCACTCAGGTGCTCACAAATGGTTTAGCTAAATTCTAACCTGTGATTCTCAATAAGAATAGCCTGAAGAATATCAAGAATATCTGCTGTATCACATAATTCACTAGTATATTTTATCTACATATTAGAATTTTTTCTTTTTTTATTTATTTTGATAGATTTAGGGGGTAAAAGTGTTTTTCGTTACATGGATGAATTGTATAGTGGTGAAGTCAGGGCTTTTAGTGTACCTGTCACCTGAATAGAGTACATTGTACCCAGCAGGTAGATTTTGATCCTTCATTCCTCTCCCAGCTTCCCCCCTTCTTAGTTTCCAAAGTCCATTATTCCACTTTGTATGACCATATATACCTATCATTTAGCTACTGTTTACATGGGAAAGCACACAGTATTTGTTTTTCTGTTCCTGAGTTACTTCACTTATGATAATGGTCTCCAGTTCCATCCAAGTTGCTACAAAAAACACTATTTCATTCTTTTTTATGGATGAGTAATATTCCATGTTATATATATATATATACCACATTTTCTTTATCCATTCGTCAGTTCATGCACGCTTTTCTGATCATTGGCCTAGGCAAAGAACTTATGATCAAGACCTCAAAAGCAAGTACACCAATAATAAAAATAAATATATGTATTTGAACTAAAAATTTTCTGCGCAACAAACAAAATAATCAATGACGTAAATAGACAGCCTACAGAATGGGAAAAAACATTTCCAAACTATGTATCCGACAAAGGACTAACATCTGGAATCTACAAGAACTCAAGCCAACAAGAAAAAAGCAAATAACCCCATTAAAAATGGGTAAAAGACATGAACAGATTTTTTTTCAAAAGAAGATACGTAAATGGCAAACAAACATATGAGGAATACATATTTGATTTATTTTATTTTATTTATTTTTTTATTTCTGAACTTTATAGGGCTACAAATGTTTTGGTTACATCATTGTTTTTGTACAGTCTGAGTCAAAGTTATTGTACCCATTAAGTATGAATTTACCCATCCCCTCCTCTTTCCTCCCACCTGCTTGATTTCCGATGAGTGTTATTTCTGTGTGTGCACCTAAGTGTTCACTGATTAGTTCCAATTTAATGGTGATTATATGTGGTGTTTGCTTTTCCATTCTTGTGGTAGAAGAATGGACTCCAATTCCATCCAGGTTAATTCAAGAGGTATTAATTGACCAATTTTTATGGCCAAGTAGTACTCCATAGTATACATATACCATATTTTATTAATCCACTCACGTATTGATGAGCACTTGGGTTGTTTCCACATCTTTGCAATTGTGAACTGTGCTGCTATAAACAGTCTAGTGCAGATGTCTTTTTAATAGAATGTCTTTTGTCTTTCCCTACAAGTTTTAGTAGTTTCTACTCTATTTGAATTTTTAATAATTATTCAAAACTATAAATACTATAATGGTTCTTATTACAAATGTTACAGTTTGGGTTAGAGCCCCACAACTTTAGAGCACTAAGTTGACTAATCACTTTATATCATGATACAGTCAAATAAATGTGTGTATGTGTATATCATTTTCAGTTACAGCCAATAATAGTCAATTTTGTTTTTTCTTTTAGGCTATTATTTTATCCAAGAGTATTTTATAAACTGTCTAAACACTTTGAGCCTTGGCATTAAAAAAAAGATATAACACTACTATAACACTACTTATTCATATTTAATACATACTGTACTGCATTGCATAGTGCTCTTTCCAAATTTCAAATCTTTCCTGGAAATTCAGAATGTAATTTTATTTGAAATAGGGTCTTCGCAGATGTAATTAAGTTAAGGTGAGGTCATAATGGAGTAGGATGGGTCCTAAATCCAGTATGACTGGTGTCTCTATAACAGAAGAGACTCAGAGACACAGACAAAGAGAGGAAGGTTATGTGAAGACTAAGGCAGAGATTAAGGTGATGTATTCATCAGCCAATGAATGCCGATGATGACCAGAAAACAGCAGAAGCTAGAAAGAGGCAAAAAAAGTGCATCCACTAGAGCCTTTAGAGAGAACCTGGCCCTGCTGACACCTCTATTTTGAACCTCTAGCTTCTAAAACAGTGAAAGAATAAATTTCTGTTCTTTTAAGCCAACCAGTCTGTGGTATTTTGCTACGGCCACCATGGAAAACTAATGCACATGCCTATTAATATAAAACATTATCCTATCTTCTTTAAAAAAAAAAAAAAAACACCTTATTTAAAAGAAGTCTATAATTTTGAACTTAACTCAAGATTAAATTTTAGTTTCAACATGATGCATTTAATTTACAATGCTTGCTCAGCATGCAAAAAGAAAATATAACAATTTTTTACATTAATTATTTTATTATCTAGATTACAATCATGTGTAACTCTTCTATTCAGGTATAATACTTTATATAATCTCACATTTAGGAACATATGCATTTAATATTCAAAGCGCATTCCTATCATATACCAAAAAAAAAAAAAAAAAGCCTGAAAATAGCTCAAGTTATTAGGAAGAATAGTGTTTTATACTATAATTTGTATATAAAACCATGTCATTGTTCTATCTATTTCAAAATTAAGGACAATACTAAAATAAAATTTAAATGAAGCAGAAACAAATTGCATTTTTTTATTTAGTCAAATTTAATGTACTTCAGCATCTTAAGTGTATTCACTGCTTCAATGAGCAATAACAGAAGATTTAAAATCCATCAGCCTGCATTATTTAAATAAAAGGGCTTTGGTTCAATTTGAAAAATGTTTTTAAATAAGTATTTTTGTTTGTTTGTTTCAAATATTAATTCCTACTGAAGTAATAGGTGTCAGACATTTCTGTGATGATAACAGAGTTATTTTGTGCCTAATTTTCCTTCTGTATAAGTAGCATAAAAATGATGAAAAACAGTAAAAAACATTTCATTATTTGTCATGAGATAGAAGAGAGTAGCCACATCTTAATTAAGTCTATGTGAGGAATAAAAAAGGAAGCAAATAGACACGCAGTCATACTGAAAATATGTTTACTTATTTTAGGGATATAAATACCAATTTTATAATTTCTCTGACTAGTAATCTCAATTGTGGATATGTGATCCTAATGAAATCGAAGTCTTTGTAAGAGTCAGTTAATCTCTCCCTTATCATTCATCTTTCAATACAAGCAATTGGCTCTAAAAACACAAGCAAATAATGTCTATTTTTTAAAAAGATACAAGCAAGGAAACTCATCAAAACTCCTAGAAAACTCTATGTGTTTTCATTTGTTCAATTAATTAATTGATGAAAGAAATATTTATTGTACATCAGATTTATTCCAAGCAGCATTCAAGATACACTAAGTGTGCCAGGCAAGGATGTATGATGCTCACATCTCCTTTCTGGAAAACCTGCAAGAGGGATCATATCACTGCTTGTTCATATATACCACAACATTCACTCCATGGATATTGGAGACTTTCTGAAAATTGTAGTGAAGTCTGGATTTATTCCTTTCTTATCCTTATTTATTTATTTTGCTTTCCTTTCACGAGGGTCAGTGTTCAGTCATGTTCTAAAGGCACTCTGGTATTCTCTCATCTCCATCTGCTTTATCCTTCACAGGTATTCTCCCCAACAAATCTCTTGGATATCTAATCCTATTTTGGCATCTGTTTCTTGGAGGGCCAAAAATGACTTCAAGGACACTGAAGATTTTCTAAACCTGGAGAAGTAAAAGATGTGCAAATAGGTGAATATAAAGCAATTTTCCAAGTATCATAAAGATATATGGACAGATCGCTCAAGCAACAAAGAGATGTCGTCCTGGAGAGCCAGGGAATAGTTGATATTTGAACTTGCTGCTCATAGGTGCCTAAGGATGGACAAAATTAAATACTACACACAGCTGGCTCCTTTTGCTGTTCACCACCTTGTTAGTCCTTGTGCCTCACACATCTCAAGTCAAATTGACTAATGCTAATGAGAAGGATGTCAGAGAATGGGACAGAAGCTCAAAGCAGAAAACGGAGTAGTATCATTCCAGATACAAGGAATAGCATCTTCAAAACTGAGAAAGAGTTTTATGGAGAATAGTGAGAAGTTCAGAGTGCAAGGAGTGTTGATTTTATTCTGGCGTATTTTTTACCTACTTGGTTATTCATTTACAATTCTAAGATTTGTCTTCATGATCAGCCTGGGACCCATGACTTCAGTAACTAGACATATGGTGGTGATTTGCAAATTTACACTATCAGTTCAAATCTCTCCCTGAGCTCCAAAAGCTTCTGTACTGCCCCGCCCATGTATATTACAAGCACCTTAAATTCTTCATGCCATGAACAACCCTGATCTCTTCTTCCCTCATTTCGCCATACATTTAAATATTTCTCATCATTGTCTCAATGAGCTTCCCTACCCAGATGCACAAGCCAGAGTCTGAGCTATCATCCCTTTTCCCTTTTTCTGCCCCACACCCAATTTATTAATTTACCAAGTGTTACTAATTCTCTATTTAAATTCTTTCAGATCTATCTTTTTTCTTATCCTCATAGTTACTATCTCAGTGCAGAGTCCAATTATCTCTCAATTGTTACAAAAATATCATAATTGGTCTTTCTGCCTCTGTTCTTTTCCACTTCAATACTTTATCCAGCTATAAACTCTAAAACAGACATCTGAGGGTATTAACACTGTGTTTAAAATTTGCTAGTAAATTTGGTATAAAATATAAACTCTTTTTCCTTAAAAAAGATATTTCATTACTTTTTACAGCTTTGTTAATTTTCACGTCTTTATTATTTTTACATTTCTCAACCTCATTTCCAAAATATAAACACAAACACACACATATACACACAGACACACACACACACACAGAAACAGACACACACACACACACACATACACACTTGCTCATATATGCAGCTCCGATCCTGCCTGAGTCTTTACCCATTCTCTGGTCATTTTTCTTTAGTTTTCTTTATGTAATTTAAATCACAGTTCCTGATGCCTGGACTATGCTTTACACCCTCTTTTTAGAACAACCTTTTAATCATCCTTGAAAGAGAAGGGTATTCTTACCTAAGTGCGAACATACCCCTCAGAATGTGAATACACCCTCAGAACTCAGAATCCCTCAGATTTATGGACAGTTGTGTCTTTTTAACAGATATTTGTGAATGTGTGTGACCCAAATGCCTATAAAAATAACAAATCCCCTAGAGCCCATTCTCATCAAAGACCAGGAAGCAGTCGTCATAAAGTGTCATCACATTGAGCTGAATGGTAGCTGGTACAAAGAAATAATTTAAAACAAAGCAAAATGTTATACAAATTAGGTCAACCCTGACTTCTAAAACAGCTTCTAGTCATGGTGAGATTCCTATGTATAGAGCTGATTTTAAATGTGTGTCACTATCAAAAAATCTAGACAATTTTTAGACTCATACTGACGAAGAAAAACTAAAGCCTTTAGATATCAATAAACAGTTAAATGGGTGGTCAAAAATATACTGGGTTGTTTTGTAGTGGGACACCAGCTGTAAAAAATAACAATTTGAGTCACTGTTGAGGCAGCAAATATAATGTAACAACAGAGACAAGATGACAGTTTGATGTGAAAAAATCCATCAACCCACATAGTTTGTGTGACATTGATTCTATGGAGTTTCTCTAACCTATCCATCTAGTGAAAATTTTATGAACTCGGACAACCAATGCTTTCAACTTTATGTGTAGAATGGTAAAAAAGAAAAAAATCATTTGGATTCATTCAATGATATATCAATTTTCAGCTTCCATGATTTATTAATATAACAAGAAAACACAATCAAATACCAGATAATGTTGATACTATTCTGAAGTGAAAAATAAGCTTCAGTGGATCTTAAAGCAACAGAAGAGCTAGAATGTGGGAAACATGCAGCATTCAACATACTTGCTTTAAAAGGTATCTTACACAGTTAGACAGCCTACTAAAAAGTATTTCCACTGGAAGTGTCATTCAATTATGCAAAAACAATCTGATGACTAGTATTATTTGCCAGATATTGTGCTCCATATTAATGGTAGAAAGATGAAAAAGAGAGAATTGCAATCTCAACAACCAACTGCTTATTGTGAGTACCAAAAAATGAAATGTGATGGCTTGTGATAGAGACAACTACCAAGGACTCTAAAAACATGACATCTGGAGCCAGAATACTTAAATTTCAGTGCCGACACTTCTACCTAATAATGATGTTATTTTATACAACTTACTCAAACTTGATATGCTTGTTTTCACAATTATAAAATGTAGGGAAATAATAGTACCTGTCTCATAAGGTGTTGAGATAAATAAGTTAATACTTGTAAATTGCTGATAATAAGGCCTCACGTATAATACTAAGGTGATCGATTATTGTTAGACATGATTAATGTTTGTATAAAAAAAGAACAAAAGTGGTTCAGAGAGAGAGATCTGAGATCACAGATGTAGGGCTGCCTGACTCTCTTCAGTGAAAAATCATTTGAATATAATTTCCGGGGAAATTGCTTCTCCTGGAGTCTTAAAAAATGAGTAGTAATTTCCCAGGATGATAGGTGAGCAGGCATTTCAGCAGAGGGAGCAACATGTGCAAAGGTAAATACATGAGAGTTTGGAACATAATGATAAATATAGGAGAGACTCATAAAGAAATACATCGAATCCATTTACTCAGATTTACTGATGACCTTCTGTCTGTAAGAAAGGTACTGAGGAGCGCTCACAGCATGCTGAATGATCACGACTAGGTAAACTACATTTTGGTATACATACACACTCTTTTATGCATTTTAAGTTGTATCATCAAAAGCAGTTTGTTTTCTTTCTAATCCTTTTTATGCCACTCACAATTACTATGGTAATTATGTTATTAATTTAAATAACACATAAATCAACTAAATGAGTTCAAAATAAAGTTGTTAGAATAAATAAATTAAATGATTTATAAATACTTGAAAAAGGTGAATCATTTAAAAATTTATTGTTAAATTAGATGTGAAAAGATGATTGTCTCATATTTGAAAGTTAATCACAAACATGTAGAAGGAATATGGAAAAACTGTCTTCAGAAGTTTTGCTCTTCTTTAAGGAAACCACAACCAGAAAATCTAGATTATAATGAAAATTTAGAGGTCAGGCAATATTAAACTGCAATCAGTAATACCATACACAAAGGAAAAGACAAATACCAAAATTGCTTGGCAAATGAATATTTATGCACATGGTTTATATTAAATGCAATGTTTATAATGCCTAAATATAATTTCGAAATTATTTCTTGCTTTGCCAGATTTTTTAATTAAACACTACTACTGCAGATTGTTTAATATGAAACAGTTTCGGCTGTAACCTGTTCTGGTAATAATGAAATGTACCTAACAAAAATTGATGAAAAATTAAGCTGGAGAAGTAAGCTAGGTCAGGTTATAAAGCATCATTTATGCTTTTTTGAAAGAACTAACTGGAACTTTATAAATACAAAGATTCATTGTTAATAATGACATTTTTGTGGATTTAGAAACATTTTTATTAGTTGGCAAAATAGTCCTTTAATTTATATAGCATTACAAGGCAAACATAATTATTCACAGTTTCCAAAGAATGAAAGAAAGTTTAGAAAATGTCCGAGGTAAAACACAATTTTTGGTTTATAGGATCTTTTTCATAAGTACTTGCCCTGTTCCTGTGATCTACACATCTTTAAAGTTCAGCTTAGGCATCACCCGCTTTATGAAATCCTTTATTATGTCTCCTGTGTTAGTCAGTGATACCTCTATTTCCCCATAGTACTGTTAAAGTGTCTCATTAAGTCACATTTTAGGATAACTTTTGAACTTTGTTTAAAGACACATCACCCTTTAGTTCATGAGCTACTGAAAGATACTCCGACGTCTTGCACAATATGTTTCAAGAACATAGCCTCAATAGATGTTTGGTTAGACTGGCCAGAAAGCTAATACAAAGCACTTCTAAACCACAAGTTTCATTACATTCCCCTTTGCTCAAACATAACTTTCTCATTGTCTGTAGAGGATAGAAATGAAGTCAATTTTACTGAATTCTAGTATAAATATGAAATACCTCCACTTGGTTTATCAGGCAAATTTCTTGTTGTAACCTCAATGGAAAGCCTTCATTTGAGATAGGTTTACATTCTCATTACATGTTTAATGTTTCCTTGACTCTCTGAGCTTTGATTCTTGCCTTTTGCTCATGACCTACATATAGGTATCCTTCATACACCACTTTCCTCCCCACGTCCTGCATTTTCCCTGATTTTTCCAGTCTACCCTGAGGTATTTTTCATGTATACTCTTCACTGTGTCAGGAGCTCAGCTGAACTTGAAAGAGAACTGAGCTTCTGGGTATCACAGAGGCTGCTAAAGACAAGCCAAAGTGAAAGTAACAATCGAAATTTTGAAAACTTACTGTGATGGGCCAAAATAATTGCCCCCAGCTCTATTTTTCCCCATGGAATGGCACCAGTCTAGGGTCAGGTGGATCAGCACAGACAGAAAAAACATGGGGGTAAATTCACTGCAGAGGGAACCCTAAACAAAAGGATCTTGGAGTTTTATCAGCCTGTGAATGGGGTAACAGAGGGAAACGAAAAAGGGCTAGCAGTGGAAAAGAGCTGAGTACAGAATAAGAGTGGAGAGAAAGAGAAAGTGTCCTCAAGTTTTCCCTCCTTTGTTCCCACAGATAAGGAGGTCTTGGCACGGCTCCTGAGGAAGGCCTGTGCTGAAGGACCCAATAAAGAGACCTCCAAATGAAAACATCGGTGACAGAAATGCAGATTTGCATAAAGACACTGCTGGCCAGAGGCCTGAGTTCTTTACTGTAACTACCTTCACACACTGCAAAGCACTGGCCATGAACCACATGTGGTATGAGAGAAGGGACGATTTTCCCCACAATGTCTGCCCTGCCAGTAAAGCCTTTATAATTGCCTATGTTCATGTCTGAAATATCACATATAGCATTTTGGCCTGGAGCTGGACTTCTCACCCTGTAGTACTTAATCCAACACTGCCTACCCTTACTAGTATTAACCGTTAAACTTCTTCAGGGCAGAATATCTGTTCTTATGTTTCACACCATACTTACCCAAGTAACATTTTTGATTGACTTTAGGGAGCTCACAGATCCTATTTCCTATCATTAAATTGTGGAGTCAGAAGGACCAGAAACTTCTTTTCTGGAGCATATATATGTACATGGAATGGTGGTGAGTGCTAAGGAAACAAAATTTGTAAATACCTTGAATAGAGTGTGTCTAAGAGCTGTTCCTAGACATACAAGTCCCAGAGGAAATACATATGTTTAAATATTAGAGAATAAGGTGATTGAGTAGATTTAGGAAGCTAATAGGAAAGGAATAAAAATCATTGAAATCTGTTTCACTTAAGTAGCAAGAGTCTCAGTAACTATTGAAATTCTCATGTTCAATATCTTCAGCCCAAAAATTGTTAGAAAGTGTTCCCTTTTCAGTGGATAACTGTAAAGTGTCAAAAATGCCTACTATCAAACACCATTAGATCAAAATTTTGGAAAAAGGTAATACTTCTTGATGCACATAAAGAAGACAGTGAAAGAAAAAAAAAACATATCTTATTCTGGCAAATTGAAGTATGTTGAATGCTCTCAAGTAAACTGTCGTAGATGAAATGTCTTTCCCTGAACAATGGAAGTTACTATAATGGAATCTCTACTAGTTTATGATATCCAGATGTGAATTTTCAAAGTGCTACTTAGGAGAAAAAAGATATTTTGCTGTAATCAGTAAAAATAACTCTCTATTATACTATAATTACATAATGAATTTATTAACCTATGTGTCTAATGTTTGCTTTTCTCTCATCAGGCCCATTGCAAGGAGGCGTATAGGGGGCAAAAAATGGTATTTTGTTTGCATTTATAACACATTAATCAGATAAAA
>RJWJ010037435.1:0-15543 GCA_004363605.1 Indri indri | reverse complement strand
GAGCCTGCAGTAACACCGGCTCAGTATAGCGTACCGTATGATGAAACCAATTTTACGTGGGCTAATTGACAGAAACAAGAGTTAGGTGCCTGCAGTGCACAGTACATACAGTGTTTCGCTTAAAGTTGAAGTTTCCAAGAGCCTATAGACAACCTTAAGTGAGGGCTTACTACATAACCAAGTTGAAAATCGTATCTTTAGGGTGCCTACTCAATATGTCTTTATTGATAGGTTTGCACGATCAATAATTTCATAGACAACTGATCTAGGCCACCACCCGGCATTAGCCCTTCTTATGACTTGGACTCTGCTGAGGTGACGTCTCAGCTGCTCCAGTCTTGGCTCCCATTTCTAAGCCTAGCCTTGCTGGCTTGCTTCCCCCACCCCGCCTGTTCTCTGCTCCGGCTGTGATCCACCCTGGCAGATAAAGAACCGTTTCCCCCAGGGCACACCTTCTGTGGAAGGCTGCCCAGCAGGACTGCCTTGGAGACACTTGGAGTCACATGTCATTGCAATTCCCTCCCCAGGAGGTCTTAGATGTGAGTCTCACAGGGGCCAGACTGGGGGACAGTCTAGATGACAGACCATTTTCCTCAAACCAAACTTTTACCCTTTTCTCTTCCCTTACGTTGATTCTAGCAAACTCTCTTCTTGAGAGCCAACCACAGCCCCACCCTCACTCGTGTGCTCACACACCTCAGTGAGGGTGGACCCAGCTCAGGGTCTCACAGAAACCTACCCCTGTCCCCCTCACAGCAGGAAAGGCGCCTCTGCCCTGTGAATCTGCTCCGGATCACAGACTGTGAAAACACAGCCGAGCTCACAGATTATTACCCTGCTCCTTTCTGGGAAGTACAGCTGACTGGTTTTCAATTGCTGATCAAGAAACAAACCAACAAACATTTCCTGCCTGGGCATCCCGGCGGGGGGGCGGTGGGGGGGGGGTTTGGAGAAGAAAAGATGAGAGATGTTTCAGTCCTACCTTAAGACCAAGCCAAATGAGGCACAGTTGCTTCTAGCAAGCCAGAGTGGGCATCACAGAAGAGCCCACCTGGGCCGGGGCACATCCGTTACGACGTTCCAGTGTGAGGAGAACAATCCCAGAGTAAAGTACCACATTCAGTGACGGAGGAAACAGTGCATGGTGGCCAGGCAGGGAGTCATCCTTGGCTGAAAGAGTGTTAGAGAATCCAGGGAAGAGATCATGAGATAGAGCGGGCCCCAAGGGGATATGTCCCAAGAGTGGGAACCAGTCACCGTGTCAAGGTCAGACACTAGAAGTCAGCCATTGAGGGGTTGGCATGGAGATGCCCAGGCCTTGGACACATAACAGATTGGAACACTGGACTGGCTGGTAGCAGAACTGGGGCACAGAGAACCAAGCCTTCGAACAATGCAGAAACCAGGCATCCAAACATGTCATTGAATTCTTGGTGAAAGAGAAAAACAGGAGAAAACCAGCTGCTGAGCCCTGGAACCAGAAGACAAAGCCACTTAGAGCCTCCAGCGTCCAGCCTCACTCCTGGGAACTGGAAGGAGAGGCTGCTAATATTTATTCAATACCTGCTACATGCCAAGAACACTTTTTGTGAACAACATATTCGATCCTATGATAATTCTGAGAAATTATTATTGTCATTATCAGATGACTAAATGGAGGTACAGGAAGGTGAAATAACTTTCCCAGGTCTACAGCTAGAGACAAAACATGCTTTTAATCCTCTCTGATCTCACACTTAACATATACCATTCTGAGCCCAAAGGTAAGGATTAAGTACAGGGCCCTACTCCCAGGCTTAAAAAACTTTTAGTAAGGTTTTCAGGGATTTAGAACAGAGGTCCCCAACCTTTTTGGCACCAGGGACAGGTTTCATGGAAGACAATTTTTCCATGGATGGGGGTGAGGAGGGAATGGTTTCGGGATGATTCAAGCACATTACATTTATTGTGCACTTTATTTCTATTATTATTACATTGTCACTTGCCACTCACTGATAGGGTTTTCATATGAGTCTGCAAGCAATTGATTTATTATGGTCTCTGTGCAGCCAAATCTTTCTGCTGATGATGATCTGTATTTGCAGCCACTCCCCAGTGCTAGCATCACCGCCTCAGCTCCACCTCAGATCATCAGGCCTTAGATTCTCATAAGGAGCACAACCTGGATCCCTCACATGTGCAGTTCACAGTAGGGTCCGCACTCCTATGAGAATCTAGTGCTGCGGCTGATCCAACAGGAGGCAGAGCTCAGGCGGTGATGCGAGCGATGGGGAGCGGCTGTAAATGCAGATGAAGCTTTGCTTGCTCACCCACTGCTCACCTCCTGCTGTGTAGCCCGGTTCCCAACAGGCCACCGACTGGCACTGGTCCTCGGCCCAAGGGTTGGGGATCACAGATTTAGCCCATTTCTTTAATTTTTATTCAGGCTTCTAATAAGTCATTCTTCTGATAAATAAAACGGACAGGATTTGGACATTTTACTTGAGAAGAACTAAAATTGAACACACTGATATGCAGGCATTATTTTAAAATTTCTAAATTATGTGAATAGCAAACACAGAAATTTATATCCTGCCAAGGAAATTATTATTAGAAAATGCTGATACATTTCTTCTAAATGCTTAGAATATAATGTCAGTGAGGTAAATGGAAGTTTGTTTTCCATAAGTTCCCTAAAGACTAAAAGTTCCTTTATTCATCAAGTATTTACTGAGCACCTACTATTGTCCAACCATTGTACTGGGTGCTGGGACACAAGGACAAGCAAAAGAGACCTGAGCCTTCAAAGCCCTTATCGTATACTGGGGGGAGATAAGATAGCGAACAAATAAATACGTCATTACAAATACAGTATGTCACATGACGTGCCTCTCAACCTTTTCTTTTTTTTTTTTTTTCCTGAGGCAGGGGCTTGCTCTCTCACCAGGGCTAGAGTGCAGTGACGTCATCATAGCTTGCTGTAACCTCAAACTCCTGGGCTCAAGGGATCCTCCTGACTCAGCCTCCTGAGTAGCTGGGACTGCAGGCATGTGCCACCACACCCAGCCAATTTTTCTATTTTTTGAAGAGACAGGGTCTCACTCTTGCTGAGGCTGGTCTCATCAACTCCTGGCTTCAAGCAATCTTCCTGCCTCAGCCTCCTAGAGTGCTAGGATTACAGGTGTGAGCCATGGTGCCTAACCTCAATCTTTTCTTTTAATGAAAATTGCCTACATATGTCCCAGTTCAGAAAGATTTAATCCAATAATTTCTTTCCCAAATCTTTAAGAGTCAAGAGCATGTAACTACCAATCAGAGTTCCTGATCAACAAAAGATCACACAGCCACTCCACAGCCGATACCGTTCTACACAAGGGGAAGAAGTCCGACGTGCGGCTGACTTACAGAGCTGCACGGCCGGTAAATGTACACTTTCCAGGGGGTTTTGTTTCTGTTGTTTTTAGTTTTTGAAGAGCTTGGAGACTCCTCAGCTACCTTCATGGATTTGTAGTTCTCAAGGCTGACTGCTCATCAGAGACCCCCGGAGGGCTTATTAACCACAGACTGCTGGCTACCACCCCCAGAGTTTCTAAGTAGGTCGAGGAAGGGGCCTGAGCATGTTCATTTTGTACAAGTTCCCAGGTGATGCCAATGCTGCTGGTCCAGGGACTACAATTAGAGAACAACCACAGTAGACTAAAAGGCAAAGCTTATGTCTCAACAAAGTTCAAGTTAGAAGGAAGCTTACAGATTACCTAGGCCAACTTCCTCAAGTGACAGATGAGAACCTGAGCCCCAGAGAGGAGAATCAACTGTCTCAAGGTCAAAACCAAACAAATTATGCAGGTTCCCTAACCCAGATCACCAGTCTTTCTGTTCTACAGCCTCCAGGCCAATCTGTCTCCTGCTGAGCACCCCAAAAACATTCCCTTCTCACTGGATTCATGGGAGTTTACCTCAGAGGTATATACCAGGGGTATGAAATAATCTACTGTCCTAGATTTACTTTAAAGTAATTCAAAAGGGTCTTGGTGTGGACAGGGAGGAGATGGAAGAAACAAAATTGACAAAATGTTGACAATTATTGAAGCTGCATGATGAACACAAAGAGCAATTATGCTCATCTTTCTACTTCTGTACACTTGAAATTTACCAAAATTAAAAAAAAAAAAGTCATAGGAAACTCACGGGAATCAGTTGGATCAAGATTTGTCATTGCACATTTCCGGGAGGGCTTGGCTATCCCACACAGCCCATAAAATATAACCCCCAACAAAGCATATTTTGAACATCTTTGACATACATGCCACACCTCAGCCGGGCTCTGGAGGGATTCAGACAAAATTAAAACATGAATGTCTGTTCCAACAGCCCATAATGTGGTGGGATAAATAAAATGCAAATTGTTGTGTTACAGGAACAAATGAGTGGCATCAGAGACAATTACAAGTGAGTTTGATGACACCCACTAAGATCAGGAAGACTGAGGCAAGACTTTATCCCCCTTTTCACTTCATGTCCCGCAAGTTAAACATTTTTGTCACTTCCTAAAGGCAGTCAAGTTTTAGAATCTGTATTACCATCAACCAGTGATGTTTAATCAAAAGCACAAATGACAGGCAAAGCTCAAGAATCTGCTAGGGAAATAGTTAAATTACAATGTATCAACACAATAGAATACAAATACATTATCTAAATGACAATATCAAAGAAATGAGACAGGCAATATTGATAATAGAATTACATGGAAAAATGATACAAAATGACATAAATAATATATAATTTTGACTAATTTTAAGAAGTATTCGAATTTCATTTTTATACTAGGAAAAATATTCCAAAGCATTCACAGTAATTTTACCTGAATCACAGATTTCTAGGCTTTTTAAAAACTCTTCCGTATGTTCTTAAATTTTATGTCACAAATATATATTAGTTCTACAATAGCCTTCTCCTGCCATTTTTTAGTGCAATTATCTTTAAAGTACTACAACCTATCAGTATATCCAGAAACCGAACCAATAGTCAAGAGTCCCCATTAAGCAGTTCATGAGCTTAGAAGATCAACTGCCTGGAGTTCAGAGGTCCCTGGACCCTCTGGAATAGCCAGCACAGGGTTCCATGATATGCCCACAATTAGCTCTAATGGCCAGTTGCCCCCATAAAAGCCCTAAAGGCTTCCTTTCCAAGTCCAGTACAGAATGCTAGACAGGGAAAGGTGAGATTATTAAAAGCAAGCTCCCTTACCCATTTACTGTATGAAGAGCCCATACCCAGCCTTTGCTTTAAATGTCCTAGTCCCTTTCAATTCTGATTACTATGGCTGGGCATGGGGCATGGGGGAGAGTGCAGGGGGCTTGCCTTCTCTCTTCATGTTACACTCTATCTTCTTCCCATTGTGAATTTCCAACCTTTTATTAGCTCAACTTTGAGATTGCCTCAAAACACTCTGGAATCTCTAAATAATTCAAATGTTGAATCCTCAAACTTGACATAGTTTTCTTTTTTTTAAAAAAAAAAGGGGGGGGTGCGGGGTCTAATGTCAAGTAAAATGGTAGTACTAGAATAAACATCTGCAATGCCGTAGGAGTTCAGCAACTGAAAGAAAGAGTGATCAACCTTGTATTTATCATTGAAACCTTTAGACAGGTTCTGTGAGATCATAAACTCTCCTATTAGAAACAACAAGACAAAAATACAGATATTTAAAGTGCAGCTTCAAATTCCCTACCCATTAAAAGATCTCAGGTATTGGTCCAACTGGCTATCATCACGAACTAAAAACATTTTAAACCACAAATAAACTATTTAAACCATTTGCAATAACAAAAAGGCCAAGATGGAATTTCAGTTGCAGCCTGGGCTTACTTCTTACTCCATAAAGAATACTTGCCCCGGTATGAACAGAACACCTTCGTGCACTGCTGCTGGAAATTGGAAACGTCACAGATCACATCGCAAACTTTTAATGAACCAGACTTCAGCATGGAAAAGATTTGTAAAAACATCTCCTCACCTGTTCCAGTTAGTTGTTTCACATTTTAAATTTGGTTTTTGTTTCCTAAAAACAGACTTTTCCTAGCAAGCACTCAGAAACGGTGCTCTGGAAACAATGGATCACATATAAACAATTCTGCAAATCTGCCCAGAGATGTAAGAATCCCTAAGAAGATAGTTAAAGGTGAGTTTCTAATTGGCCTTTAAAACTCCCAAGGACATTTGCTTACAAAGTGCTGCAGACTAGGCGACATGACCTCAATATTTACGTAAGATGCAATTCAGCATCCCCTTGTCTAACACTCAGTATTCAATGCAGAATGAAAGTGCTCTGATTGGGAATAAAAAACGTGTTTTTCAAGTTAAATTTACACATTTATTGTTTTAAAGGGATAATAAAAAACCTTTCAAGCCCTGAAGTAACACTTAACTCTATAATAAAAGTTTATTAAAGAAAAGCTTCAGTATACAAAGTAGTTCCTCTTTTCTGCTGGTCCCGATGACCAAAGATCAAAAGAGGGTTGACAGCAAAATGGCCCAGCATCCTTCGGCATGAATGGCGGGTCTCCTGGCGTCCACCCGGCGGCGCCCTGGTGGCCGTGGCCACACACACACACGCACGCACACACGCACACACGCACCTTCTCGGACTTCCAGGAGGCAGCCTTTGTTCCCAGGACCCAAACCGGGATCCAGTTACGAAGCCCCCACCCTCCCTGAACCAGCCTCTCCAAGCGCCGGAGCCCTTCAAAGGCAGTCCCGGGGCCGCTCGGGGAAGCCCCATTTTCTCCAGTGTCCCCAGTGCTGCGGGAGATGTGGCTGCCACGTCGGGCTCCAAACAGCCTCCTACACACAGAAACAGAGACAGATACACCCGCGCGCACACCTCTGAAGTACTAGTTCTCAGGACCAGCATTGTCACTTTCAACAGCTCTCACCTACGGGCTCTCACCATGTGCCCAGCGCTGCGCCAGGCGCTTAGCGCGCTCGCTCACGCACACGCGCGCGCGCGCTCACAGGCAGCGGCACCCAGGTCCCCACCCGCGCTCCGGGCCGAACCCGGGCTCTTCCGCACCTCGTCCCCGGGACCGAGGCCAGGAAGTGCCCACGTCCGGCAGCGCGGGGCTGGGCCGGGGACGAGGTCCCAACCCCGGCGCCGCGCTGGGAGCCCGCCCGGCGCAGCCCCGCGCCCTCGCCCGGCCCGGCGGCCGATCGGCGGGACCGCTCTTACCTCTGGCCCTTTGTCCAGCGGCCGCCGCGGCCCCGCTCCCGAGCGCCCGCCGCCGTCGGACAGCCAGCCCAGCCTCCAGGCTGCGCCCCCAGCAGCAGCGCCCCGGCCCGGCCCGAGTCGGGGGCGCTCGGCAAAGCCCGGATCTCTGGAGCCGCGGCGGCGCGGAGGACGCGACCCCTGACACCGGCCGCCCCCTGCGGTCCACTTCTCCGGGTCTTCCGGGAGGCCTCAGAGGAGGGTCGGGCGGTGGGCTCAGCCGCCCCAGGACCTCCGCTGGGATAGGGTTGGATGAGGGCGGCCCGGGGCGCGGGGCCAGGACCTGGGGCGGCGTCGGGCTAGGGGCGGAGGTGACACGAGCAGCAGTGGAGCCCCCACGCCTGCCTGCGGGGGTTCGCGACCCCCGCCCCAGTCTTAGCTGCCTCGCCCTAGACCCCGCCAAGGACGCGCTCGCTCTCCAGTGCTCCGGTCCCCGAGCCCTAGGGAAGGCCACCCTGCGTGGCAGCCGCCGCCCGCGGGCCCCGCCCTGGCGGCTGCACGGGTCCCGCCCGGCGCCCACCTGGCTAAATTCCGAAAGATGGAAGCAACTCCCGCCCTCGGGGAGCCCAACCCCGGGCTCCGTGTGCGCCGTCTGCGCTTGGCGATGTTGCTGTCCTCTCTTCTCTCCCCGAGCCGGGCCGGGGATTCCTCCCTGCAGCCGCCCGGTCCCGCCTCTGGACACACGCACCCCGACACCCCTGTGGGGCCACACTGGACGCCCTCTAGCTACCGGGACGTGGCGCGGGAGAGGATCTGGGCAGAAATTGGAAGAACCCTCGGAGGAGGGAAGTCATTTCGACGCTGGGGACTCAGGCGTCCAGACAGGACGCAGAAGGTCTGTAAGGCTGCAGGAGCGGAGCCCAGGCCTCCCGACGACTCCAGCCCCGGCTCCCCGAGCCCCCACCCTCGGCCACCCGGGCCGAGCCCTGCCGAGCGTGGCGCCTGATGCGCTGTCCCGGGCGGACGGCAGGACCTGTGGCCCCGGCGCCCCTCTCCCGCCCAGCGAGACGAGCAGCTGGAGGTGGCGTGGCCGGGGTCCCCAACAGTCTGAGGTCGGCGAGCGGCCCACGAGAGGGCCTGCCTGAGACCAACAGAGGAGGAGGAATATTCTGGAACGATGGGCACCTGCAGGGGGAACCCGGCCAGCTTTTCCTGGTGCCATGTCGGTCAAGATGAGTGAAGGAAGGAACAAACGAACCTCAGATAAGTCTTTGCAGACCTCGCAGACGCTGCTGCAGAGGTGACCCCGAGCTATGAGCACCGGGCGAAAGGAGTAAAACTGGAGGAAGCTGACACAAGAACAAAGAGAACTCGAGATTTCTTGTTTTCTCGCTCTCTTTTCATCAAAAGACAGACCCTGTGTTTTCAGGTCGCAGCTAGGCACAGAACTGCAGTCAGGAGACCCGCCCTGTACCCTCCTGCCGCCCACCCCCAGGACCCCCGGCCAAGCCTTGGGCCTGGCTAACAGCCAGTGTCCTGAAAATACCTTGAAAGTCTCAGTACCGAAGCTGGGCGGGTCCACGAGGAAAGGGGGAAATGAGGATACAGCCCCCAGCAAATGCCAACACACAACAAATCCTCAGTAAAATGTTGCCTGAATGAATCTCTGCAGATCTCTGTACTCTGACTGGCAGCACCATCACTTTCCTTTTGTTATTAGGAAATATTTCGAACACACACGTTGGCCTTTTCTCATTGTGAAATTTTCAGATACGCACTAAATGAGGGAGAGTAGCCTAATGAGCCCATGTGCTCAAGAACCAGCCGATCCTAACCTTTTTGCCGTACTTGTTTCAGATGTTTATGTAAGAAGTAAATCACAATACAGTTAAAGCCCCAGGATAGCCTCTCACCAGGTAGTGCTCTTCCAAAGCATCCCATCCATGTTTTTATACTATTGCTACATATTCACGTATTCATAAACCACATGTAGAGCAATTTCACCAGTGTTACAACTTTCTGCCTGTTATCTTACTCTCTGTCTCAGTCTGTAACCCAGTGGGTTTGTTTTCTTTTCTCAAGATTCTGTTTATAAGATCCATCTGATCGTACACATAGTTCTAGTTTATTCATTTTAACTTCTAATAGTATTCCATTGTATGAGTATGGCACAATTTACATATGCTTTCTTCTATTGATGGACACTTGAGTTGATTCAGTTTTTCAAGATTACATACAAGACTGCAGTGTGAACATTCTTGAACTGCAATTTTGTTGCTACACAATTGAAATAGACTAGGGTATAGTCCATTTCAACGCTCTAGTAAAATCATGTACAGAATAACTATGTTGAATTAACATTAACCAAAATATTTCCTTTATGGTTTGGGTTAGTTACTGTAATTGCTAAACCAATAATCACTGCAAGTAATGTCCTAACATTTTTTTCCTCCTTACATTTTGACAGCTTATGTCTTCTTAAGCAAAGAAAATCCCATAGAATAGGGGTCTGCAAAATTTTTCATAAAGGGAGAGAAGTATTTTAGGTTTTGCTGGCCAAGAGGCAAAATTGAGGCTGAGTGCTTATATAACCATTTAAAATGTGCCCCTTTAAGAATGTAAAAAGCATACTAACTTAGCTCATGGGCTGTAAAACAAAACAAACAAAAAATAATCAACTGAGCAGAACTCATGAACCATAGTTAGTTTGCCCACTTACTGTAGAAGAAAGTCATTCCAAAAATGAATTCCTTTCATTAAAAAGGTAATCACTTTCAATAAAGACAAAAATACTTTGGCTCAACAGAAGAATCAAAGTGAATATGATGCTATTCCTGGGGGAAATTTCTTAGGAAAAGATCCCATATCTTAGCTAGTTAATACAATGATTTGGGGGAAAACCATTTAACATGTAAGTATTTATGTATGTATGTATGTATGTATGTATGTATTTTTAGAGACAAGGTCTTGCTGTGTTACCCAAGCTGGAGTGCGGTGGCACGATCATAGCTCACTGCAACATTGAACTCCTGGGCTCAAGTGAACCTCCCCCCTCAGCTTCCCAAGTAGCCAGGACTAGAGCACACCACCACACCCAGCTAATTTTTTCTATTTTTTTGTACAGATGGAGTCTCACTACGTTGCCCAAACTAGTTTTGAATACCCGGCCTCCCAAAGCACTGGGATTATAGGCGTGAGCCACTTCACCTAGCCTAATCCTATTTTTGAAAATTTATAATGAATTTTAGAAATGCATAGATGCCTACCGACTAAGAATTAAGTAGAAAAGAAATGAGATTCGATGAAAATGTTATTTATTATTTTCTTGCTTAATGAATCATCTCCCTGCTCCTAGGCCATTGATTTAAACACCAGCACAGAAATACAAATGATCAGACTTATTTTTCCTGGAACTGACCCACTTATTTTAGGTCTTTGTTGAACTTGAATCAAAACTTGAAAAAGTAATTTCAAGATATTTTCTTAAGTGAGCTGAATCAGCGTGGTTTAAAATGTTGATAAGAATGAGACCAAACTAAAAAACTGCGGTGGCCAAGCTGAAACTTGCAAAAGGAGCTGTCATTCTCCAAGCCCATTCAGTAAGAGGAGGCCTCCCCCAGAGGCCACCGGGTCAGCACGGCAATTAGACATGGCTTCTGGGCACCTTTGTGTCTTTGCCCAGCATTATCCTAAAGAATGACACACACACATTCTTTTCTCCCTCACATATACACACGCCCTCACACACATCTCCACCTCGCGTGTCTGTGCATGTGCTACTACACATGTTGGCTCCTTACACACACAGCCACTTCCTCAAATGCATACAGCACGTGCTTCAAGCGCACACGGCTCTTTATCACGTATATCCATGTCTCTCAGCAAGTGTTTCTTTTCACAAACACCGAATTTCTCTCTCGCACACGCTGTTATATGCTGTCACACACACACGTGCTCTCACACACTCTCATATACTCTCATACACTTTCTCACACACACATTCACACACTCACACATACTCTCACTCACACACATGCCTGGTCACAGAAACATTTCTCTCCTTGATACATGTATTCTCCTTGCACCCATATTTCTGTTTCTTCCAGACTCAACTCTTCTCATACCTTTTTCTTTCTACCATACACATATTTTCACACCCCTCCACCCAGATACAAACTCATTCTCTCACATATTTATGTATTTGCATATCTTGTCACACATACAAATTCCTGCACCATCTCCTTCCTTTCCTGCCTTCCCATAAACAGCTTCCTCTTGCAGTGCGTTCGTCACAGCTGCCCAGGTAAAACGCTGCGGTGTGCGCTGGAGGAAGCCTTTAGGAGCACTCACCTGTGCACTTCGAGCAGTTTAGAATCATGCATGGTACACATGCCACTTGTTTCTATATTAAGGGGGGGCTTCTAAATGACATGAGGGTACTTAAAAAGTTTATTATCTTAGAATAAATGTCTCTGAACTATAACCTAGTCTATGTTGTCAACTGTCACTGTCTATGGAGAAAATATTTCTCTCAGCATAGGTAAATGCTTAATTAAACCCAGCTTGCATAAATTATCCCAAAATATGAGTGGGTAGGTGTATTAGTTTGCTAGGGCTGCCATAACAAAGTACCACAGACTGGGCGGCTTAAAGGATAAAAATTCATTGTCTCACATCTGGAGGCTAGAAGACTAAAGTCCAGTTGTTGGCAGGGTTCGTTCCTTCTAACGGCTGTGAGGATGGGTCTGTTCCAGGCCTGTCTTCTTGGCCATCCTCTCCTTCTGTCTCTTACACTGTCTTCCCTCTATACATATCTGTGTCCAAATGTCCCCTTTAGAATACCAGTTACATTGGATAGGGCCCACCCTAATGACTTCATTTTAATTTTATTACCTATGTAAAGACCCTATCACCAAATAAGGTCACATTCTTAGGCACCAGTTAGGACTGCAACATATGAATCTTGGGGGCCTGGAGGGGTGGGGCAAGGAGGACACGATTTGACCATAAAAGCCAGGTTAGGGCTTGGCTTGCTTCTGTGTGAGGTTTAGACCAGAAATACCAAATTCCACCTGAATCTATAGTAAATCTAAGGCCTGGATTTGGTAGTTCCTCATTTGAAACCTTCAACTCAAATCCTACTTGACTCTACCTCCCCTCTATCTCACCAGGCATATTTGCCACCCAAAATTCAGATGTCCTATTCAATGGACTCCCTAAAGTGAAACTGCTCCACCTGGTGGAAAGCACTTTGAATTCACTATACATTGGTGAATGTTAGACCAGCTGGTAACAGCACTACTAAACGCATCTTGGTTTAAATTTGGTATCAAATATTAGATAAAACAGGGGAAGAAGTCAGAAGGGCAAAATGAATTTGGTGCAATGAATAGTTCATGGGGGTAGTGCATGGAAGGTAAACATTTAAATAGAACGCATTTAACAATCGAGAAGACCTTATCAAACAAACGAAATTATACTTGCATAGAAATCAAGTAGAATAGAAAGCAATAATTCAACTCTGATGGGACTTTCTTTAAAAGCCTGGTTGCAGTGTGGGTGCACACTAGACCTGGCCTTCCATGACCAGAGGATGAAATTATATAAAGGTTTGGGTGAGAAGAAGCTCTGTTCCAATCATGTGTACAGAAATAAATCATTCTGTCAGGTGTGTAGCAATGTGTGAGGACAGCCTTCCTAATCTCTAATGGCAGTTGCAGGACAAAATTACACAGGACTGAAGAAAGTGCAGCGTGCAAACAATAGCACAGTTGATGTCTGTACCCGTCATACTCGACCTCACCATTCTCTTTCTCTTTTTCTCCAAAGAACAGCTCTTGAGAGTTTATTCCCTCAGGAATGCAATAGTGTATAATACACATGAAGTATATTATATACATGAATAATATACCTGGATTATTGTAATGTATCCCAACATTAATATGTATGGCTCACCAACATGTCAAGAGTTTCAGCTAAAATGACTGAAACCCTTTGATAGCATCGATAAGGAAAAATTACTGTTCTGGCAGTCGGTAGACTTTTGATACATAACTTCTTTCTGTCCAAAAGAATAAGGATGGTTTCATTGGAGAAATGTATTAATACAGAATGAACAGTGCTGTTTCTTAAAAGCTAAGTGAAAAATTATTTGCTTTATCATACTTTCACACCTAGAGCTCTTGCTAGAAAGAAGGTAAATTGGTACAACTTCTATGGAGGACAATTTAACAATTGTCAATTGTAAAAATCACCAATGCATATGCCTCTTAGCCAGTAATTCACTTCTAGCCATGTATCTTTCATATATACTCACATCTATATGAAATAATGTCTGCACAAGATTTTTCTTTTTCTTTTTTTCCCAGAGACAGAGTCTTGCTCTTGTTTTCCAGGCTGGAGTGCAGGGGCCCACTCATAGCTCACTGCAGCCTCAAACTCCTGGGCTCAAACAAACCTCCTGCCTCAGCCTCCGGAGTGGCTAGAGCTACAGGCACACACCACTGCTCTGAGCTAATTTTTTTATTTTTTGTAGAGACAGGGTCCCACTATGTTGCCCAGGGCAGTCTCAAACTCCTGGCCTCAAGCAGTCCTCCTGCCTCAGCCTCCCAAAGTGTTAGGATTACAGGTGTGAGCCACTGTTCTGGGCCCACAAGATGTTCTATATTCACTGTTGTTCATGGTGGCAAAATATTGGAAAAAACCTAAGTGTGCAGACTTGGGAAACAGCATGGGGGATTTATGGTGCATACGCACAGTGCAATACTGTGAAGACGTAAAAAACTGGAAGAAAGATCTTTATTGCACTGTTAGAGAACAATGTGCAAAGTATTTTATTAGGTTAAAAAAGGCAAGAAATAGTACATTATTAGTGTGCAGAAAGGGGAAGGGTAACATCCATGAATATTTGTGCATAAAACATCTCTGCAAGAATACGTGAGAAACCAGTCAATGGTAGCCTCCAAACAGGGGATTTTGCTGCTGAGAGACAGCAATGGGAGGGAGCTTTTTCACTGCTACTATTTTGTACCTTTTGGATTTAGAGCATGTAAATGTACCACTTCAAATATAATTAAAAGGTTTTTTGTTTGTTTAATCTGCCTTGACCGAATTTCTCAAAGGTCGAATGATATTTAAAATTTTTTAGTATTACAAGCCTGAAGCCAATGTGATATGATTATTTTCTAATAATTGGCAACTCTCTTCTCTTTGAGAAGATACTATAGTTTATCTTTTTTATTGTGTAAATGATATATAATTACCTAATAAAACAAAAGATTTTGAGTTTGTCGACTGTATTTCCTCTTTCAACACAATTGATTCAAATGAATTTTTATGACAAATACCCCCACTAGAGAAAATGCAAAATAAAAATGTAAATGATTCATCTGAATTATTATCAATGAAAATTTGCTTCGGTAAAATTTTCAACAAATTATATTTGAACCCTACAAATTTATGCAGCGTAAATTATCAGAAATATTACAACTTGAATGCAAGTTTTCCTGAAGTGTGTTTCTTTTTAATTTCATTTCTGACAATTCCCAATGCTGACTATATACCATTTTTCCTACAAAATAAAACTAATTTAAATCTGCAATATTTAAGAAATACTAAAAAAATTAGTATTATTGAGCATAAAACTCAAGCAGGAGGAAAAATAAAAGTTGCTAAGCCTACCAATAGTTTGATAATGTTGAATCAAAACAAAATCCATTGTAAGATTTGCTTAGAAATTTTAAAGCCATATATTATCTTTATATTTTGTCTTGTCGTGTTTTGCTTTGGACTATACATTTCAAAGCCAGCATAGTTAAGATTTTTTTTTTCAAATGCAATTTGGTTAGTTATAATGCAACGTACCTACGGACAGTGAAGCATCCTTAGCCCAGGTTTAGTGTGACTGGACCAGACAGAGCAATGCACCACACACCCCACGACAGGGTGGTCGAGGCACCTGAGTGCCTAGACAGCTCCGACCCTCCAGCAGCCACTGTGTGCTGGAGAGACAGCAGGCAGGCAAGTGACCAATACAAGGGAAACACGAACATGGAGGACACTACAAAGCACACGGACGCATGCGAGCAGAGGAGTGATGAGATCAGATCTGAGCTTTAGAAAGATGCCTCTGGCAGTGTGAGAGCAACAGCTGCAAAAAAAAAAAAAAAAAAAAAAAAAGCAGTTGCTTAATTTGACAGTGACAGTGTAGAGTCAGTTGGAGGCGGAGAGACCAAAGACAGGGAGATGAGTTAGGAAGCAGCCGTAACTGTGCGGGCACAGTGATGAGTGGGGCAGCAGTGGGCAGTGAGGACGGAGACAGAGCTGACCAGCCCAGCACCCGCCGCCTCCTTCCTTTTGCC
>RJWJ010037434.1:0-15536 GCA_004363605.1 Indri indri | reverse complement strand
AATATTTTTATTATGCCATCACATTTAAGTGAAAATGTGGTTGTATAGGTTTTAAATGCTTGTTTTCTTGATCTATTGTTGCTGTTGAAGAATCTGTTGTTAATTTGATTCTTAGCCTTTTTTCTCTGTAAGCCTTTTGATTTTTCTCTGACTTAATGTCCTTAAATCTCATTATGTTTCTAGGTGTGGACCTTTCCTTTTCTCTTCCCTCTGCACTCTTTGAACCCTCTCAATCTATAATCATCTTCTTATTTTTCTTTTAATTTCAAGAAATACATTCTTTTAAATATTTTCTCATCTTCATGGAAAAAATTCCCCTTCTAATAACTCTATTTTCCAGATATTATTAAAATGTCTATCTCCATCCTTTGCATTTCTTAGCTTTAAAAAAATATATTTCATTATTCGCCTTTCCTTCTTTCATACTGAAGATGTGCTCCGATGGTGAATTAATTGGTTCCACAGGTGTATTCATTTTGCTAGTTATCCCCTCTACTTGTTTTTAAATTTAATGTGACTACTGTATTTTTCATACTCGATATTCTTTTTCAGTTGTTTTGTTTTGATTTCTTATTCTTGATTCAAATTGCTATCTTCCCTTATCTTTTTTGTTTATCAAAGTAATTTTTTTTAGACTAGTCGAGTGCAGCAGTGAAGCGAGGGAAAGAAGTAGAACAAGGAGTTCAATCTGTAACTGGCTGTGCACAACCAAGTGAGATAACTCACTGCCTTTGGACCAGCCTGTCAAACTAATTTTAATTTTTTAGTTTAGAAGTTCTAGTATTTTTGTCTCTGATGGAATCTATAATTTGGTATTTTATATTTCTTTCGAGACAGGTGTACTTCTCAAATGCCTTGTAAGCTCATTTTCCTCTGGGGGTTTGGCTACACAGTCAGGCAAAGTTCGCTTTGAAAGGCCAGACTCTAGTATTCAGCCTCGAGGGGACAAGAGGAGGTGGAGCCCAGGCACCAGGAACCTGCAGTCAGCCACTCTGCATGGCACAAAGCAACTCTTTAGTCAGGACCTCACCTTTCGGCCCCAGGGAAAAGCAGCATTAAGGGCTGACAAAACCTAGATTGTAACTCAGCAGTCCTGGGGTGGAGATGGGTTTTTTGGTCACTCCCTGCCAACAAAGGGCTTCAGTGATTCTATACCTGGGAGCCCCTGTACCAGGGGACTGTGTTTCCACAGTGTGTTGTAGGAATCACTGGTTAGGCACAAAGAAATGGGGTAAGAGCAAAATTCCATAATTCTTTTTCTATTTTACTCTCCCAAAGCCATACTGGCTGCCTTTTCTCCCAGACCAAAGACATCATACATACAAACGCCAGTTCACACGTGTTCCCTCTCTGTCATGGCTGAGCGAATGATCTTGGGAGAGGAAGCCTACAGATGTGCCAGTTCAGTGTCCAGTTAGGAACCACTCGTTTCCTTGGAATAATTATGTCATCAGAACACATATACAAACGCTCCCATACCTTCTCCTATTCCCAGTCTCTATAATATTAATATTTTCAGAATAATAAATGGAGTAATTACAATTTTTTGTATTACAAAATAAAACAAACTCTTTTTAAATCTGAAAGTATTTTCAAATCCAACTAAGTCAATTCCTGCTTCTACACATAAGAAATCTGAGGCTTAGAAGGAAGAGTCTCATTCAACATCACCCGCACACAGCTGGTGGCAGAAGCGGGGCTAGAACAAAATGCCCTGACAGCTCGTCATATAATGAGACCGTGTACGAAGTGCCTTACTGCTAATATTTACTTCCTTCTCCATTGCTCCATCCAAGGTTACCCTACTCTTCCTCTTACTGCCTTTCGATTTTACATTATACTCTCAAATGTGCACCCCAGAATTGAGGAGTGGGTTTTTATTTGCCTTTCGTGTTCTTATAACATTTGCCTTCTCTCAGAATTTTTCTTTCCATTCTAAAGAATTTTAATCTTCTTCTTCAGTACTCAGTCATCTCTTTGATCATTTTAATTGTCTCATTCTGGAATTTTTCTACCTTATTATTCCTGTCTTTTGTTTCAGCAATTGAAATTTTAAGCAGAAAAATGTAGTTCTGATGGATTTCCAGCTAAGGCTGGACATCTGCTGGCCATGTGGGCTGTAGCTGCATATAAATATGTAGAGTGAGCACTAACTCCAGGACTCTCACCTTAGGTGGCAGCCACCCAGACAATTCAGCCTACAATGCATCCGCAGGAAAATCATTGAAATTCTCGGACACTGTCACCCTCCTGGCAACAAAGGGTCACAGACGTTTCTAAAGTGGAGAAAAGAATTCCTAATGAGAAATTCTCAAGAAATTGTAATTCTTGGGACAAACAGATCTAATAAGGATGAGAAGCAATGATGAACCAAGGAGGAATTAACACCCTTGCTGAGTGGGGTTTGTGGAATCTCAATGTTATTTGTCGTGCAAGGACACTGAGAGATATTCAGTTTTTTTAATGGCAAAAGTCATTTCCTATGCTGTAATCCACTAATCCTTACCAACATAAGGAACAGTCCACTGTTCACAAGCAGTGTGAACCCCAAGCAACTTGCTAAAGAGTGTTCCTTCCCTTCGCTGTCCTGCCTCTGTTGCGTCATTTGTCGTATGGACAAACACGGACAAGCTCCTTTTCTCTTTGGAGGGCACCTAGACCATCCCTTCAATTATTTTATTATTATTATTCAGATAGTGTTTATTTTCTGATAAGAAGAAGGTTTATGTTAAATATACAGAAAATACACAAACGTAAGAAAAAAATACAATTCATTTGTAATCTTATAACCTTGAGATAATCATTTATAAAATGTTCCTGTATTTCCATTCTGTCCTATGTATTACAATTCTATGCAGTTTTATATTTTGGTTTCACTTAGTTTGGAGAGAATTTTTCCACATCATTAACTATTTCTAGAGAACACAATTTGTTCTAGTTACACACAGTGCCCCATCCTGTGGCTACATCATAATTTATTTTCTGTTTGCCCATGTAAGATCTCTTTGTTTACCTTATATTTTCCATTCTGAAAGTGCTGTGATAAATATCTTTGTTCCTCTTTTGTTCATGTCTTTGATGAATGTGAATGTCTGATCGCTGATAGTAAAACTACTAGGTCAAAGATGATTTTGAGGTCTTTAATACGTATTGCCAATGAACGATAAGCTTAATTAAACTTTACCAAACAATACATGCATCTGCTGTGGCGGTGACAATATGCAACAAATAGAAACAATCCACACTATAATCTCCCCTGTGAACTGAAACTACCGACAGCCCCACATCTTACAGTCCACAGAACACGATCTTACCATTTTATACTCTACGCTAACATGACTTTACTCCTCCAGGAAATTCTTGACCTGGAAGGTGAAGTGGCAAATAACTTTATTCTTTTGGAAGCTTTTTGAAAATTCATTGATCTTGATAATAGACTACTCCACATGTTTTCATCAGGGTAGGTAGCCCCCTGCTTAGAAGAATAGATTGTTCACCTGGAATCATCAAATTGTTTACTCTTTGAGGTTTGCTTCAAAATCCTCAGCTGAGTCCAGCCATCCTAAACTATTACATCACGACTCTGGCCCCGTCCCAGACCGACCTCCACATAGCAACACCTGCCTTAAACCAGACCTCTCCAATCACGTCAGTATGCCACCTTTGTCTTTTCTTTTCGGAGACTACTCAAAATGTGCAGTCTGCGATAAACTTGCCTTTGCATGACCCACAAGTTATTTCGCGGTCTCTTTGGGGAGCTGGAGGCCCACTCCCCTTTTGCAGTAGTAAAAGATGGCATCACCTGTTGAGCGCCTCTGTGATGCAGGTTAAGTGTTCCAGGACTTTATCTGTATTAGATCATTTTATCCTTAAGCAGCCCTGTCAATTAAGCACTGTTATTCAAATTGCCAGATGTTACATATTTAGACAGTGGCTTTATGAACTCCACCTTTGCATATAATAACTTCAACAACTTCTATACTTATGACACCCAACTAGACCCCTCGCTATTTGATCAGAGGAGGTCTAGTGCTCCATGTCCAGTGCTGCCTGTGTAGTATCCCATGGAGTAAGGGTCTACCAGCACCTTAAGACAGTATGCCCAAAACTGAGTGATGTTTTTTTCATTTTTTTAATGCTTCTTATTATGAAAATTTTTTGGACATAACAGAGAAGTAGAGAGAATAGTAAACACTAATGTACTCATCTCCTTGATTTAACTATTTTTAATATTTTTCATCCTTAATTCATCTATTTTTTCACAATATTGCATTTTAATTTTTTGCCTATGCATTTCTTTATAAAATAAAATAAAGACCTTTTCCTGCAAAACTACAAATATTTTCCTTTCAAAAACTGCTCTTCCTCTGGGAACATGGAAAACATTTCCACTAATTCGTGCTAGGAAGTTCAGCATTGATTTGGATTCCTCCCACACTTCCGTTCTCTCCACCCAAGTCCCAGATCACACCTTCACGCGTACATGCAAATGCATTTATTTTCCATGGTCTAGATTCTGCCTCCCGTGCGTCTCGTTCCACTCACTCCTTGGTTCAGTCCCAACCCCAGAGACTTAGGACTTCTCTTGGACTGCTGAAATTATCTCCTAGTTGAGCACTCTGTTACACTTGGATCAGATAAAAGTTCTTAAACTACAGTGCTGACTGAATATACCACGTTTTTGGAAACATTTCAGCAGTAGATTTTTTTTTAATTGGACTAGCAGCTCCTCATGTTATCTCCATCAACTTTCCACAAAAATGCTTATTCCTTAAGACACTATAAGGAAAAGAAGAGGAAAAAGAAAACATAACAACTCCCTGACAGTAGACCATAGATATCCTATTGTGTCTATTTTATCTCCCAATACTAGAATCTGGAAGCAACTTCCGCACACTGGTAAGTAAGGTTGAAGACACGTACGTAATAAAAGAGGGAAGGTGCGATTGGATGGTCACGAGAGGGAAGAGGAAGCTACAGGCGCTCTCTGCACTGTGCCAGGACACATGGCCCAGACCAACCTGAAAACCACGCATGGAAGCCAAAGTGTTCTGCCATAAATGTGTTTTAAAATGCCATTATCAGAAAAAAAGCACACAGCGAGGGAGCAGACCAATGGTGATTTTCTCTTAGATGTGAGTGTTCCCTGGTCTCTCACTTCACAGGTGGTAGGAAGACGAACAGCCTCAGAATCAGTAAATACCAGAGACTGTAATTTTCACATTTCCCAGAAAACATAAGTAGAAAGCAGGTTTAGAAATATTAATATGAGTCAAAGTAGAATTCGAAGTGTAAGGGAACTTAACATAGGCCAAACATTACAGTGAAAATAGATACATCTCTTAAGGAATAGGTAATTTTCAAGAATGTTTATGCTAAAAAATTATAAGAATCAATATAGAAAGTAAAGCAAACAGACAAATTGTTGGCAGTATAAGGCAAAAATTAGCAGAAGTACTATTTCAGGAGACTGTAACACCTTCAGACAAAGGTAAATTTCCAAAGAATATAAGGATATAAAGAACCTGATAATATAATTAAAAGGTGGAATTAAAAAACTTTTCTTCACTACAATTAGAGAAGTACCTTATTTTCAAGTGACCATGGACATTATATTATAAAACTTAATCTACCATATCACAAAAAAGCATCAGTAAATTCTCAGTAGCAGGAATTACATGGATCCCATTCTCTGACCACTGTACAATAAGGAGAGAATAATAAGAAAAATAATTTAAACAAATGAACAAAAACTTGATCAGCAGGAAATTAAAAATCACTCTCCTAAATAAATAGAAGGTTAAAGGAAAACTAAAGCAGAAGCCAGTTTTGGGGGACATAAAAGAACTGAAAACAAAAGTTATCAAAATGATAGTGTATGAATCTTAAATGCTTTACTATTAGAAAATTTTAACACAAATTAAACAAGCTTCTTGAAAACTCGTTTTTCCATAAAAAATGGAAAAAATAGAAATAAGCAGAACTAGAAAGGCTAACATGGCCACAACAACAAATTTAGAAAATATTTTTAACTGTAAGAAAATGATATATAGAATTCCATGGTTATAATTTGAAAATTCAGTAGAAATAGGCTATTTATCAGAAAAATAAAAACTATCAAGATTCTTTTTAAAAGTAGTACAACACTTAAATATACCAATAACTATGGGGGGAAATCCACAAATCATTGAAAAGGTTTTGAGGCTTTGGAACCAGGTAGTTTTTTAACAATAAACTGTCAAATTTCTTAGGAGCTCCATGAAAATATCTATGTGTGTATACATATGTACACCCACAGCTGTAGACATACCGCACACACACACACATTCATACTCTGCTTTCTATCCTAAGTATGGAACAAGTGGGTCCCAATTTATTTCATAAAAATGCCGATTCCAACAATTGACAAAAGACAGCAGTAAAATGAATACTATAGAGCAGACATACTTATGAATAGAGATGCAAAATCATTATTTAAACATTTATTAATTGAGTTTAATAGTACGTTTAAAAAAATAAAAACACCCACAACCATTTATGTGGTTGAATATTGGGAAATCTATTAATCAAATCAATAGGTAATATTAGTTTAATTGATGTAAACAAAATGCACAAGACTTTCGACATGTCTTCACTTTTTTAAAAAGAGCTTCTAGTAAAACAGGAATGTAAGGATGCTTTTTTAGCATGATGAAGATATCCATCTTACACCAATAGCACAAATAGGAGAAAAGGACAAAAAAGCCAGTTACTGCTGCTATTATTCAACTCCATGAAAGAATTTTAGCCAAAGCATTACAGCATGACAAAAAGGGACAGATTGATCGTTACGTCTACTTTAAAAAGCCAAGGAATAAACTGAAAATCTGCTGACACTAATAAGATTGCTGGGCAATGTTGTTGACAGATACAAATTTGAAAATAAACATCTGAAAATAATCCTTTGAAAATATCTAATGGAAAAAAATGCGAACAATAGAACACCGCAGGAAAAAATACCACAGACTAAAACATATAGGAATAATGTAAACAGGAAATATGCAAGAACTATAAAAATTGTAGAATTACAAAACTAATGACAAAAAGAAAATAGACTTGAATAAATGGAGAAGCATACCACATTCTCAGAAAGAAGAGTGAATAAAGATTAATTCTTTGCACATGAATGTCCATATATTATGAAATTCCAATAAAAAACTCAACTTGATTTTTCTTCTTTTAGAACATGATGAAGTGCATTTAAAGTTAAGCTGGCATAAAAAGCTAAGAATAACTAAAGGAATTTTATAAAAGAAGACTAAGGAAGGTTTGCCTCATCAGACATGAAATATGTTTTACAAAATCTTAGTGATTAAATCAAATACTACTGGTTCAATATTTGACAGAAAGATCAGTGAAAGAGATGACATATGCTCAGAATTAGACTTTTAACATATACAGCGATGTACTAGATGATAAGGGTAGCACGGTGGATATGGAAGGGGAATGGAAGGGGGAAGAAGATTGAAATTTTAAATAGGATGGCAAAGAAGGCCTCACCAACAAAGTAATTTTGAGCAAAGATTTGGAGAAGGTGAAGGAGTTACCCCACCCATAGAACTTGCAGGAGAACCTTCCCGGAGGGAACAGCAGCTGCAAAGCCTCTGAGGTGGGAACAAGCCTGATGTGTTCAAGAGAGAACAGGGAGACCAGGCCACCCTTGTTGCAGTGAGCAAGGCTGGGAAGTAGTAGGAATGGGGTCAGAGAAAGATTGGGGTTGGATAGGGGATTGGATCATATACTGTCTTTTAGAGCATTGTAAGAATTTCAAGCTTTTATTTCAAGCGACATGGTAAGCCATTAGAAGGTACAGGACAAAGGTGTGGCAGGATCTGATTTCTGTTTTTAAATGACCACTCTTGTTTCTTTGTTAAAAATAGACTTAAAGAAACAACAATAAAATTTGGAAGACCAGTGGACAGCTATTGCAAAAATCCAGCCGAGACATGATGAACAAAGTAGCAGTGCAGATGGTAGGGAAGATTTTGCAGAAGGTGGAGTCGACAGGACTCACTGAAGGTGTGAAAGTGAGGCATGTGAGAAAGAGAAGGGTCAGGGTGACCCCAGAGTGTCAGGTCTGAGCACTGGAAGGATGCCGTTTCTGCGAGCTGAGGTGGGATGACCTCACGAAAAGCAGTTAGGGAGACAAGATCAGGAATTTAATTTGGGCTATGATACGTCTAGCATGTCTGTTTAGACCTTCAGGTAGAAATGTCGAGAAAGCTGTTCTATATACACTGGAGTTCCAACGAGAGATCCAGGCTCCAATTATAAATTTGGGAGTCATAACATACAGGTTTGATTTAAAGCCTTGAGTCTGGATGAAATCGTGGTGGGAGTGAACACAGAGCAAGATGTCCCTGGGTGGAGGCTGGTACCTGTCAGGACTAAGAATCAGGAGGAACAAGCAGTAAACACAGTGAAGGAATTGCCAGTGAGGTAGGAGGTTGTGGGATGAATGTGTCTCCGGAAGAGACGATGATTGTGAAAATAACCGCTGATAGATCAAATCGTATCAAGACTGAAAACTGGCCAATGGATTTGATAATTTGGAGCTCATTAGTGACCTTGATAGAAGGTACTTGGATGAGAAGGTGGGATCTAAAAGCTGCAATGGGCTTTTAAAAAAGAGGAGAGAAACTGAAGTTTGTCAACAAAGAGACAACTAAGGGTTTTGCTTTAAAGACGAAGAAAGACATAGGGAAGCAGTTGGAATTACAGGCTGGGTGAAACATTTGGAAAACGGAATTAAAATAAACCTTCTCATTAGTACATATGGAAAAGAATATTCCAGATTGCTGAAACATCTTGAGTTAAAGAATTAAATGTAAAATAATAAAATCTTCAAGTACTTAGAGACAATATAGGTGAATAACTAACTAAACTTGGAATGGGAATGGATAACCTAAGCACAAGATAAAGGGAGAAGATGCACACACAAGATTAATTTGATTGCAAAAATGCCAGAAAACCATAAAATAAATGGAAAGTCAAATAATATACTGGTGCAATACATGACACAAAAGACAAAACTACTGCTCTTCAGATATATTAGGAAGGCGCACGGATCAATGCCTTTAGAGTAAAACACCATGAGAACATTCAGCAAATATCACAAACACACAAGAAGAAATACAACTGGCTAATATTAATGTGAAAAACATTCAAACACATTTGCAAACAAAGAAGTTAATCACAATAAAATGAGATAAATTTTCTAGCCTTCTTAAAATATTATCAGAAATTATCAAACTCTAAAATTTGCAAAGTTCTACTGAGAGTATGGTCACAGTGTTAATTAGGTAAAATCTTACTGGACAGTAGATTGGCTTTATCAGTACCTTTAGGAAGTTCATGAGTTTTAAACATTTGTTTTACTTCTAAAAATGCATGTTAAGAAAATAATGTCAGACAAATATATGGGCAAAAGGACATTTATCAAGTGCCATTTATGATGCTTAAAATTAACAAAAACTAAGTATCTTCATCTTCAAAATAGGAATAACTCCCGCATGAAGCTGTTATTAAAATTAAATAAATTAGCATTTATAAAGTAGTTAGAACAGCGCCTAGCATATAGTTAAGTGTTAGTCATTTATTTAACAATCCTTTACTACATACTAGTTAAACATTATTTGCCAATCATTTGTTAAATAAGTAAATAAAATAATCATTGTGTGAATTGAAAAAAGTAAGATGCAAAACTATATGTATGGATCTCAATTTAAAATAAATATACACATAATACACTTTCACACATAAATATACATTGAAATTCATATGATACATACAGTTTTTCATCTTACTTTTTTCAGAAAGTATATATTTCATTTGATTTATACACAAAGGAAAAAATTGGCAGAAAATATTCTAAAATATTTATGGTTCTCTCTGGATAAGACATTTCATTGTTACTATTAAGAAACGAGCTCTTAGTCTGTTTTTACTTTTAAGGTCTCTCTGTTTTGGTGTTCTGCAGTTTTGGTACACTGTGTGTAGATACGTATTTTATTGTATTTATTCTGCTTGTAATTTGTTGCGCTTCCTGAATCTATGAATTTTGTCTTAATTTTAGAAAACTCACTTGCCATGTCTTTTCCACTTCTTCTTTTGGAACCCCAATTAAGCGTATGTTAGACCAGCCTTGAAGTCTCTTTAACTTGTCTTTGATATTTTCCATTTTTTATTTCACATCCATAGTTTCTAAATTGTAGGTCAAGGCATGTTGGGGAAAGAGTGAACTCACAGGGACATGGTGGGAATTTTGTTTGTTTGTTTGTTTTTGAGACAAGTGTCTCACTCTGTTGCCCTGAATAGAGTGCCATGGCGTCAGCCTAGCTCACAGCAACCTCAAACTCCTGGGCTCAAGCAATCCTCCTGCCTCAGCCTCTCAGAGTGCTAGGATTATAGGCATGAGCCACTGCACCAAGCCGAATTTTAAATTTTGAGGGAAACACAGCTATCTCCTCTATACCACATAAAATATTGCTATTAAGTTGTTTGAGCCTAACTACTTAATAAGAGAAATATAAGGTTTTCCTTTTGTTACAGGGGTGCTGTAAAAAAATTTCTGAGGCACTAACAGTGCCATGAACTGTGGAAGTTTGGGAAACTTTGTTCTAAATTCTTGGTGTTTATGATCTTAAGATATCTTCCAGTCACTAATTCTTCCTATGCTGAAACTAATCTGTTATCCATCTATTGAAATTTTGTTCTCAATTATTATGTTTTTTATTTCTAAGAAGTTTTATTTGGTTATTTGAAAATATCACTAGATTTTTATGTTCTCTTGTTCCTAAATTACATTTCAATAGTCATTTTTATTTCTTTAAACATAATTATACATCCATATTTTATATTCAGCTTTTGAAAAATTATACCATCTGCAGTTTTTACAGTTCTTTTTCTACGCTATGAGTACTGACTTTTGTTCATGGCGGTCTGTTTCCTCATGTACTTGGTGAGCTACACATATTAAAAATTTGTAGAAATGTTAGTGATACCTGGATTTAAAGTGCATGCCTTCATTGAGGATTTGCATTGCTTTTGCCAAGGATTTGGAGTCTTATCAACCTGGGACCACTTTAAAATGTCATTTTAGAATGATGAAAGCCACACAAGAGTTGTGAATTATACTGAAACTCATGTGAGGACAGTCTTCTGGTTAAGGATTCTGAGAAGCCTGTTTCTCTTCCATCCAGAGGCATCTTCAATACCAACAAGCATTCCCACTCTCTACATCTGCAAGGCATATTTTCCCCCTTTTACCCCATTGAGGGTCTTGCCTTGAGGGTCCATGGCTCCAGGATGGCCACTGTAATGCCCCCTCCCACTTTGCCCGGGTCTCAGGCTTTATCTACTGACCACACACAGTCCTTCAAATTCTAGCCCTAGGAAATGAGGGGTCAGAAGATGTCTTAGAGCAAAACTGGCTCCAGTATAGCTTACCTTTTTGAAATAATATTGTTGCATTGCTTTGTGCTTCTTGAATTTTCCCCTGCTTTTTTGTCAGATCACTATGCATTTAAAAATATTTGTTTTAATATATATTTCCAGTATTTTAAATATTTGGGGAATGTTTCTGTATGTGCCTAGTCTACCATATTGCCAAAAAAGGAAAGCATCTCCTGTAATTTCTACATTGTGGATAAATTACCTTTACAATTAGGTGGGATTACACTATTCACATTCCCCATGAAAGGTCCCTACATCCTCACCTACATGTCTTTGCTTTCTGTTTTCTCTACTTAAAATGTCTTTGTCCTTGACACATTTCTACGTCTTGCCTATCCTCAAAGTCTAGGAAAAATGCTGTCTCCTCCCTGAAGTCTTCCTCTATCTCCCCTGTAGCTTCCAACTGAAGTGGTTTAATTTACTACTTTCTGCTCTGTATTGAATATATTTAAGATTTTGTTCACATGTAGTTACAGAAGTTAGGACTTTGACCATTTACAGACTTCAAATTTCATCATCGATATTGTATTTTAATTGTGCTGAGACCCACATTTGAACCCATACTCCTAGGCTGGAGTTCAGAAGTGACTCCTGTAGCTTGTGAGAGCAGCTAGGAAGGCCCTGGGATCCATCTCCAAGTTTACCTGCTTACCTCCGTACACACACTACAAAGGTAGTAAGACTTTGGTTCTACCAGTGGGAGAAGAAAAAAGTTCCTAACAAGAAAATTGGCTTCTACTGCTGGTGATGAACATGAAGAGGAAATGAGGAGGTCCAACCCAGTGATAGCTTTGTCCAGGAAATAGATTTTATTTTAAATAAAATTTAAGAGCAAAGATTTAGATTTTGCAGTAGATCAGACATGGCAGATCCACCCCACATTCTGCATGGAAACTGGAAAAAGCAATTAATGAAGCTATTTTAGCAAGTGCTGTGGATAGTGCAAAAACCGTTCAAGTGAGAGACAGCATAGTGTAGAGTTTATGTTAACGGCAAGATTTATTTTACTGGCTTTATAAATTACTTGAGTTCTATATTTATAGAATCATTAAGAGTCCAAAGGGGTACTTATATTTTTCAGTTATATTTTACTGCATTTTATGTAGCAAATTAAATGCTATAGCAAGATTCATGAATATGAGGATTGATGAAGGTCTCAGGGTATATCCCTTGCAAATGTCAAGGATTTTATGAATGTTTATTATGTCCTGAAAGGGAAAATTCATGTCTAGTCTAACATTTCCCCCTCACTTCATCTCACAGTGCTTTTCTCATAGTAGGCACTCATTTGTTGAAATGAGTAGGCATTTCATTTGTTGAAAGAAGGAAAAAAGGACAAAAGGAAGCTGTTCCCATCTATATGTTGCTCTTTCACATTCTGAGGTAAATTTACTTCAGTCATGTCAGAGGGGGTAAGTGAGGAATACAGAGTCTTTCTTTGGTTTCCATTTGTGGATTGTAACAAATAAATAACATCCTCATTCATTAGTAATAGGCTTTCTAGACATCAAAAAAAGTGGATTCCGATTTCCAATGAATAATTCTACTGGCAATTATTTGCAGTTTAAATAAAAGGAAAGGCATTTTATGTGGACGATACAAGCAGTGCATAATTCAAATAAAGAAACTGATTTCCATAAATAATGAAGATAGGAAATTATCTCTGACTTCGTTTGCAAAGCTCAATTTCCAATTCATCCCCCATGAAGAGGATTAACCACTTCCACTCTAGCCCCACCTCTCCAGGGGGGAAGAGAGCACATTATGCATATTGCACGGTTTTGTTCTGACAAGGTGTAAGAGGGAGCTAATTTCAGCTGCTCACATTTGAAAACAAAGCACTGAGCCTGTATAGTTTTTATTTTTTCTAATTCTAATTAACAGCTATAAATGTTTTCCAAAATTCACGTGCACATTCTCAAACATACACTCTTGTGTGTAACCACATAAAAACATATACGCAAAATACAGTCACAAAATACGTGACTGATATTCGAGTAGTAGGTGAGTTTTAGAACTAGCAATAAATTATTCATTTATTACATTTTTAAAAAAATGCTAACGTATCTATTGCAACAAGAACAATGACAAGGTAGTCCATTGTTTACACTGTCACTTTCAATAGAAAAAAAATAAAGAAACAAAATAACAAAAATGTAGGTTGTTACCTAAATGAATCCTAAATAAGTGTAAGTTTTGTTTTCTCCATTTACTTTATTTCTGACCAGGCAAAATGAAAGATGAAATATAGTGAGGCGATAGGTGGGGAATTGTGTGACCATCTTTTGTCCTCGGTCTCCTTACCTCCAAGGATTTTATTTTGATAGAATTCCCCTATTCTGAAAGAAGTCTAGACATGCATTATAAAGTCAAAATTCCCATATTGAGTGAGTTAACAGTTTCACTCTAGTCATCTTTCCCTTGAAAAAAAGTTTTCTCAAGATCTGGAGGGTCCTGGTTGATCAAACTCACAATTGTGATCTCAGAATCCAGCATCCCATAATAAGAGTCCCCACACTCCTGCGTGTGAGTGCTGGGACATCATATGTCTGGTAGCAAGAAATACTCGCAAAAATCAAAGAACATATGATTAGAGAAACATGGGTTTATGGCCCAGTTCCACCGCTTACTAACTGCGTGACCTTGAACAGCTACTAAAATTGTCAGAGTTTCTTCAGCTGTAAAATGAAGATAATAATAGAACCTAACTCATGTGGTTCTTCTGAGGAGCAAGAACAATACTTCATGTGAAAACCCTTAGGAGACTATATAGTCCTGAACACTTTCGGTCATTAGCACACAGAATTGTGTTGGAATGCTTTTCTATTTTGGTTCAGTTATACATGCTCATGATTTCATTTCTTTTCATCTAAGCCTAATGATTGTTCAGGGTTTTAGTACACCTATCTAATTTATATGACATCCTATTTCTCTGACAGTAAACCAACATTTATTTACTGTTAACTTAAAATGTTGCTAAATGATCGGGGCCCAGATTGTAGTATGTTAAGTATCAGCCAAGCCAGGTATCCTCCTTATACACAGAAGAATGGAGGCTGTGCTTTTTCTACTTGACGTACACAGGAGCCAGTGTCATCATATCTATAGGGGCTATGATAAGTTGGAGGGCAGAAGTCACTTCCTCTACCTTCTCTCTGGACACCCCCATTTTTGGATCTTCTTGGGGAATCAGAGGCATTGAGGTCCATGGTACAAATGTTTCAACATCACGTGCACTTGGGAAATTGTGGGTCCCTTCATAGAGAAATCCCTTGGGAGACAATTAGCACCTGGTATACATTTCCTTCAGTGACTTATCACACCTCAGCCGAGTGGCTCCTCTCTTCTCCTTCACAGCCAAGATAAGAAAACAAGTAAGAACTGTGCCAGTGGACCAGAAATTTTGATTATTCTCTAAACAGTAGAAAGTGGATAGTATCAGAGGTGTGGAGAGAAAAAAGAACACCAGATAAAACAAGAGTAGACAACATATGCAAGAAATGGCTTGTGGAATGAGAAACCCCAGAAGTGCTGAGCCCATAGTTACTAGGGAAAAGGTATAGAGGGTAATTTGAGATATGTTCTGGAGTCTCTGCAGCTACTAGCCCCTCCATCCCTTGAGCAAGCCAGCAGAGTCCCATGATAGTCCCATAGTCTATGGTAGCTCTGAAAAGTAGTTTCTGTGTGCACTGGGCCAAACGGGCACTCAGAAATTGTGAGCTAGGGGATGGGTCCTCCCACAATGGGAGATATCCCAAAGTCAACCCTCCCCCGACACTGCACGTGTTGGCAGACCACACTCAATAAATAGTACAATATGAGCCTTCCTCCAGGCTCATGTTATGGACTAGAATGCAGTCAGGAAAACACAGCACCAGGAAAAAGAGGAGAAGAAACTTCAACAAAAAAAGAGAAACACAGAAAATCAAGACTCATTCGCCATTTGAAGGAAAACAACACACTTAAAAAAGAAAAAGCACTTCGAGCAAAGAAAAGATGAAGATTTTAAGTTATGTTAATGTACTTAGAGTTATTCTAGAAAC
>RJWJ010037433.1:0-15542 GCA_004363605.1 Indri indri | reverse complement strand
GAGACCAGCCTGAGCAAGAGCGAGACCCCGTCTCTACTAAAAAAAAATAGAAAGAAATTAATGGGACAACTAAAAATATGTAGAAAAAATTAGCCGGGCCTGGTGGCACATGCCTGTAGTCCCAGCTACTCGGGAGGCTGAGGCAGAAGGATTGCTTGAGCCCAGGAGTTTGAGGTTGCTGTGAGCGAGGCTGACGCCATGGCACTCACTCTAGCCGGGCAAAAGAGTGAGACTCTGTCTCAAAAAAAAAAAAAAAAAAAAAAAAAGTTCAGTTTTGTGCAAGCTGAGTTTGAGGTGTTTATCAGACCTCCCAATATAAATGCTGAGTAGTAGTTAGATAGGCAAGTCTAGAATTTAGAAAACAGTTTGGAATGGGGTGCAAATTTAAGAATCATTGGCATATGGATGTTATTTAAAGCCAAGAATCTAAATAAAATCACCAAGGGAATAGGTGAACAAAAAAGAGGACAAAGGTCTGAGCTCTAAGACTCTGCAACATCAAGAGGCTGGGAGAAGAGAAGGAGCATCCAGCAGGCTGAGTTGAGCCAAGACTCACCATGTGAATGAGATGTAACAAGGAAGAGGGGGGGACAAAACAAAATGTGGGCTGACCAGGAGAACTGGCAAGGTATAGGTCATTGGTAGCCTTAATGAGGGCAGTTTTGGTGGAGTCTGTGGAAATGAAAGCCTGATCAGAATGGTTTAAGAATTAATGGGAAGAGAGAAAGTGGAAACCACGAATTTTGGTACAAAAGAGAGTAAAGAATTCAGCCATGAAACCATCTGAGCTCAGACTTTTTTTTGTTGTTGTTGGAAGATTTTTCATTGTTGCTTCAATTTCATTGCTCTTAATTGGTCTGTTCAGGAGTTCTATTTCTTCCTGATTGAGCCTTGGGAAGTTGTGTGTTTCCAGGAATTTGTCCATTTCCTCAAGGTTTTCGAGTTTATGTGCATAGAAATTTTTACAGTATTCATAGATGATATTTGGTATATCTGTGGTATCAGCTGTAATATCTCCTTTTTCATTTCTGATTGATCTTATTTTGGTCCTTTCCTTTCTATTTCTGGTTAATCCAGTGAAAGATCCATCGATTTTGTTTATCTTTTCAAAGAGCCACCTTTTTTGTTTCATTAATCTTCTGTATTAATTTTTTTGTTTTCAATTTCATTTAGTTCTGCTCTGATCATAGTTATTTTTTTATACTGTTGGGTTTGGGTTTGGTTTGCTCTTCCTTTTCTAGTTCCTTCAGATGATTCATTAGATTGTTGATTTGTGAGCTTTATGCCTTTTTGATGCAGGCATTTAAGGCTATGAATTTTCCCCTTAGGACTGCTTTTGCTGAATCCCACAGATTTGGATACCTTATGTCCCCTTTGTCATTTAGTTCAAGATATCTTTTGATTTCCACCTTAATTTCCTCCTTGACCCAATAATCCTTCATCAGTAGGTTGTTTAATTTCCATGACTTTGTGTTGAATTGAATGTTTCTATTGGAGTTGATTTCTAATTTTATTCCATGGGAGTCTGAAAAGATACATGACATAATTTTTATTTTTTTTTAATTTGTTGAGACATGTTTTGTGGCCTAGATTGTTATCTATTTTAGAGAATGTTCTATGTGCTGATGAGAAGTATGCTTATTCAGTAGTTTTGATGTAGAATGTTCTGTAAATGTCTGTTAAGCCCATTTGCTCTAGAGTCACATTTAAGTCAGGTATTTCTTTACTTATTTTTTGCTTGGAGGACCTGTCCAGTTCTGTCAGAGGGGTCTTGCAGTTGCCAGAAATTATGATGTTGCTGTTTATCTCTTTGTTTAGATCTAGCAGGGTTTGACCAATACTGCAGAAATGATTTCATAATATTGAGAAGGAAGGAACTTCCCCAACTCATTCTACAAAGCCAGTATCACCTTGATATCAAAGCCAGGAAAGGACACAAAAAAAGGAAAACTATGGACAGATATCCCTCATGGCTATAGATGCAAAAATCCTCAATAAAATTCTAGCAAACTAAATTTAGCAGCACATCAAAAAAATAATCCACCACAACCATGTGGACTTCATCCCAGTGATGCAAGGAAGGTTCAACATACATAAATCTATAAATGTGATTCACCACATAAACAGGAGCAAAAACAAAGATTATACAATCATCTCAATAGATGCAGAAAAAGCCTTTGACAAAATTAAGTACCGTTTTATGATAAAAACTCTTAACAAATAGGCATAGATGGAACATACCTCTAAATTATAAAAGCTATATATGACAAACCCACAGCCAACATCATACTGAATGGGGAAAAGTTGAAAGCATTTCCACTCAGAACTTGAACAAGACAAGGGTGCCCAATGTTGCCACTTCTATTCAACATAGTACTGGAAGTCCTAGCCAGAGCAATCAGGCAAGAGAAGCAAATCAAGGGTATCCAAATGGGGAAAGAGGAGGTCAAACTATCACTCTTTGCTGATGATATGATCTTATATATAGAAAACCCCAAAGATTCTGCCAAGAGACTCTTGGAATTGATAAATAAATTCAGTGAAGTCTCAGGTTAGAAAATCTGTGTACACAAATCAGTAGCATTCCTATATGCCAACAACGGTCAAGCTTAATGTCAAATTAAAGACTCAGTACCTTTCACAATACCTACAAAGAAAATAAAATACCTAGGAATATATTTAACCAAGAAGGTAGAATAACCCTACGAAGAGAACTACAAGGGAGGAAATAGAAGAAAATGTAAACGAATGGAAAACATATTATGCTCATGGATCGGCAGAATCGACATTGTTAAAATGTCCATACTACCCAAAGTAATTTACAGATCCAATGTAATCCCCATCAAAATACCAACATCATTTTTCACAGATCTAGAAAAAAAAGTTCTACACTTCATTTGGAACCATAAAAGAGCCTGAATAGCCAAAGCAATCTTAAGCAAAAGGAACAAATCTGGAGGCATCATTTTACCAGATTTAAGCTATACTTCAAGACTATAGTAACCAAAACAGCATGGTACTGGCATAAAAATAGAGACATAGACCAATGAAACAGAAGAGAGAACCTATATATAAAACCGTCGACATATTGCCATCTGATCTTTGACAAAGTAGACAACAATATACACTGGGGTAAAGAATCCTTATTCAATTAATGGTGCTGGGAAAATTGGATAGCCACATACAGAATATTGAAATGGGATCCATATCTTTCACCACTCATAAAAATTAATTCAACATGGATCACAGAGTTAAATCTAAGACATGAACCATAAGAATTCTAGAATAAAATGTTGGAGAAATTCTTATAGATATTCACCTAGACAAAGAACTTACGAAGAAGACCCCACAGGCAATCATAGCAACAACAAAAATAAATAAATGGGATTTGATTAAATTAAAAGGCTTCTGCACAGGCAAGGAAGTAATCAACAGAGCAAATAGACAATCTATAGAATAGCAGAAAATATTTGCATGCTATACATCCAATAAAGGGCTAATAACCAGAATGTATGAAGAACTCAAGAAAATCAGCAATAAAAAAATCAAACAACCCCATTAAAAAGTGGGCAAAAGACATGAACAGAAGCTTTTCAAAAGAAGATAGACCAATGGCCTATAAACATATAAAAAAATGTCCAATGTCACTAACCATCAGAGAAATGCAAATCAAAACCACAATGAGATGTCACCTAACCCCAGTGAGAATGGCTTTTATCAAAAAGTCCCAAATCAATAGATGCTGGCATGGATGTAGAGAGATAGGAACACTTATATACTGTTGGTGGGACTGCAAACTAGTGCAACCTCTATGGAAAATAGTATGGAGATTCCTTAAAGAACTAAAAGTAGGCCTACCTTTTGAACCAGCAATCCGCCTACCAGTATTTACCCAACCCCCAACCCAAAAAGTCATTTTATCAGAACGATGCCTGCACTAGAATGCTTATTGCAGCACAATTCACAATCACAAAGATGTGGAATCAACCCAAGTACCCATCAATATGTGAGTGGATTAATAAAATATGGTATATGTATAAATGGAATACTACTTGGCCATAAAAAATGAATTAATACCTTTTGTAATAATCTGGATGGAACCAGACACCAGTCCCCTAAGTGAAATATGTAAAGAATGGAAAAACAAATACCACATGTACTCATTATTAAATTGGAACTAACCAATCAGTACTCACATGCACAGATGGAAGTAGAACTCAATGGAAATCATGCAGGTGGGAAGGGGACGAGAAGATGGGTGAAATCATACCTAACAAGTGCAATATACACTATCTGGGTGGTGGGCACACTTACAACTTTGACTCAAGCAGTACAAAAGCAATCCATGTAACCAAAACATTTGTATCCCCATAATATTCTGAAATTTAAAAAAAAGAGAGAATAAAGAAATATACTGGCTGATGGAGGAAGTGGAATCACAAGAAGATTTTGTTTTGTTTAGAATAAAAGATTAACAGCATGTTTAATTGCTGGTGGAAATAGTCTAGTAAAGAGAGGGGGGAATGACACATAGAAGAGAGAATAAAGAATTGCTAGAGCAATATCATTGAATAGGCAAAAAGAGATGAAATCTTGTGAACAAGTGGAACAACTAACTTTAGATAGACGCCAAGATGCTTTATACAGAACAGGCAAGAAAGCAGAGTGTTTGGATGCAGGTGTTGGTAGGGAGGTAAATGGAATGTGGGCTTCTATAAATTCTCTTCTGATTGTTTCAGTCTTCTCAGTGAAATAAAATTTTATCACCTGAGAATGAGAACATGGAAGCAAAGCAGAGAAGGTGGGGAAAAGTCCTTCTAGGTGAGCAGGGAAGGAAGGGACCGGGGTGTATGGCATGATGGCCTAGGAACATCAAGAATCCACTTGCAGGTTATGCTCATGAATCTACAGTGAGATAAGATAGCATGATTGTATGTTTTTCTCCAGAGATTTTCAGTTGCATAGCTGCAGTCTTGAAAAGGCAGAGATATTCTATTTATCCAGGGTTGTAGCTTTGCCAACACCAAGTAAGAAGAAACCACAGAGGCACGGGGATTTTATGGTGAATATCCAAGAGTGATTATCATGATGGACCTTGAAATTGAAGTCTAAGAACTAGAATATATCAAAAGCCATTCACATCATCTGCACTTTTGTTTTTGTCTCATCTTAGGTTTTAAAGGACAAGACCATATTTTCTACATTTTCTATAACTCTCTGTATCAATCAGACCTGCATCCATGATGGCCACTTAATTAATATGAATTGATTGTCTAATCACTTCTGGGTGTGAAAACATAGCAGGCTCTCCAATCTTAGGTGATCCTTCCAGAGATAAGCCCCACTGGATTTGGCAGATGGTCTATAATTTTTATATTTGAAATACCATATGTCAAGTAGCACAGTTCTATACATACTTAGCTTTGAATTTCAGGTTTGGGTGATAATGTATTTGGTAGCACCTGTGCTTCAAAATCTGCCATCCAGAAGATTCTATTTTCTCCTCCCCACACATTCATCACCTCAACCAGATGCTCTCAATTTCCTGCTTCCTCAGAGCACGGTCTGGCCATCCTGGGACTGAATCCCATTTCACCAGGTCTTATGTAAGAGCCCTGGTCCAGGAGCACAGAGCTACCATCTGTCTATTTCTCTCCTTCATTTCTTAGCGATCACTTGATTCCTAACTGTTGTTACAGAAATATTGGAAGGATGAATTAATTTTCTGCAGTCTCATTGACTTCATCCCTGACCCTTTTGATTATTGTCACATGCGATTCAGGTTTATCTACCTACACACAACTGCTGGCACTGGTAACATCATCACACTTGTGTTCTAAATCATAAATGCGGAAGCTACTAATCTCGTTTAAAAGATATGGAAACTGAAGCACTGTGACATTCTTATCCCAGGACACTCAATGTTGATGTGATGACACAAGCACTATAGTTATTCAGATTTCCACTTCCATACACTTGAGAAAATAATATTTGTAAGTATGTATCACTATAAGATATAAACCTTCAGGTTGCTAACCCGAGGACAAGTCCTATTGCCAATGATTCAAATAAGAATGTACTCCCCTTATAGAGGCCCCATAACTTAATTTATATTTCTTTCAGGCAAAGACTCAGTGTTTCAGCAAAGGTTTTTACCTTATTTCCCTTTGACTTCTACTTGAAAAGCTAAAATGTTTTCTTTATGAATTAAAAGTTGGACATGGATATGATGAAATCACATCAAAAATGCAGCAAATAATTTCATTTAAAGGCAAATGTTCTGTTTTGTATAGGATAACCCCAGAATTAATAACATAATAACATTATCAGGTGTGCGCAATTTATTTTTTTTTTTAATGTTACCAAATATACTGAGCTAGACTCTAAGGATACAGAGGGAAGGGAACTAGAATTTACCTGCCCACAAGGATTTACAGTGAAGAGTGGAAGACAAACATGTAATTATGATGGAGTTATAAAAGCATTTCTAAGCCAGAATTCTGAAAAGATCCCCTGGACTTTGAAGAGTGTGTTATTGTCAGTAATTTTTCTTCTAAATTAAAAAATATATATGCCACCAAATAGAAAGTCAAAAGTAATAATTTAGTCCAGAACCAGGAGTCCTGGTAATGAACCCATTAATCTTTTGCTCTGTCTGTGGACATATAGACCCCTAGAATTAACATAAGATATGCCTTGCACACCTTAATTCTTTTAGCATGATATCCGAGGATATTCCTTTACAATACCGACCTAATTTTACATTTTTCTAACTACTTCTTTCAAAGCCTCTTCACTTGTCAATGGCTGCTACTGTATTTTTGGCAAAAGCTACATTCATATAAATAAAACAACCAACTTTTAGACATACAACTATCAGGCATTCAAAATAGTCATTCCCATATAGAAATGTGGACATAAACTGAAGCTATCCATACAATTTAAATAGGGTTTATTTTATACAGTGAGTGGGTGGCTATCTGTAAATTTGCAGGTTTCATTAAGGCTCTTCTTTTTCTGTTATCAACTAATTTTGACATTTCTTTAGTTGGGAAGGAAGTCATTTGATTCCACCATTGTGGGAGATAAAGCTTTATATGGAAATAGAGGAGCCCTTCCACTTTCAAGCAGTCTTAATCCACAGTTTTGTTTAATGGACTGGCCCAAACAATTTATCTGAATGTTAAAAAACACCTATTGTATGTAAGACGTCGTAGGGGTTAGCTGTGAGTCACCAAGGGAATCCATTTGGTGTGCTAATATGCTCACCAGCCCTGCAGAGAATGAATTTGAGGACAAGAGCTACTTCTCTAATTCCATGTGTGATTTGCACAGTGAGAACAATCTCACTTCTCCAAAACCAACTTCCTATCCTAGAGATGGATGAGAAAAAGTAGCTGAAAACTAGAATTTGGCCATCTTTTTGTGATAATACATACTTTTTCAGATTGATGTTTTCTGCTCAAAAAAGATAAGAGTTTTCATCTAGATTAAGTCCTTGGGTGGGAAAAAATTCAGATGCCATATGAGTAGCCACAAGAAAAGAGTAACTTGAGAAAACATTCAAAAATATACCAAGTGATAAATATTTACAGCCTGTCCATCTTTAAAATTATGTTTTAAAAATGAAAACTCTACCATTTTATTTCAGTAGCCAGATTCCTAGTCTATTCGTGATGAAATCTTACAGGAAGCTTAGAAAATTAAGATCTGTGTGACTGTTTCTCCCACCTAACAAATTCCAGGAGAGGGCATTTAGTCATTCGGAATACGATAGAAGAAATTTGTGTTTTACCACTGTTGACAAATGGATCTTACAAACTGCCCTGTCTCCTTTGAAGCCAGCGTCTAGTAATTAACCCTTCCAACTGGCAGCGTCTTTTCCACACTTCTAGTCAGGGGACATTTCACATTCCTAATAGCTGTAACTTCAGAGGTCCTCCCGCTAATGACACTTTTTGTTTCCGTTCCCATTTGCTAAAATGCTTTCCTCTAATTCAGTGACCTGAGCAGGGATATTAGGAAAAGTAGAAAACAATCATTCAGAAACTCATTAAAACATCTCAGTGCAGAATGAGAGCAGCACGCGTGAAGAGAATGAAAACAGCGGAAAGGACTAATAAAGACTTCAATGTCATTACATCTGCTGTCAGTATGCCTTTAGTCCATCATAGAAAGACTCTGGAAAAAGAAAAAAAAAAATCAGTGTGGAGTTTAAAAACAGTAGGAGCTACCCAAATGAAATGTGAAAATAACCTTGTATCATCCTGACCATATGCTCTACCAAGAAATAATCTTTAAAAAGAAATCCATCCTCATCTTTATAAATTCAAATGCTATTCATGTGAAAATTAAAATTGACTTCTGTCTTTTCCTGGAAAAGATGCTGATGTAGGCTTAGAAGTACAGCATCCTTGGAAATGTATCCACCTGGAGTTGTAATGTAACCAGGTTATTGATACTTACTGAGGCAGACTACTTTCTCTAGTGAGATTAAAACCCGACTGAGAATGAAGAGACAGGTTTTCATATCAGATAAACCATTTACTTATTGTTTGATCTTAGTCACCCTATGGGTACTTCCATGTTCCCATCCATAAAGGGGCACTTAACTACTTAGATTGCTGGGAAGCTATTAAGAGGTAATAAATTCTTTAAAATGAAGGCAGTCATCCTTAAGATCTCAGGTCAACTGTCACGTCTTTGAAAAAGACTTCCCTAGTTACCAATCTTCATGCAGACCCCACCAGCCAATTTTCACCCACAATCCACTCTTAGAACATCACCTCCTTTCTTTCATAGCATATAACAAAACTTGTACTTATGTATTTGCCTACTGTGTCCCTCTAGGATAGTCTCCATGGTGGCAGAGACTACATTCTTTGTTAGCTGTGATATCCTACCCACACTCCCAGCACAATGTTTGGTGTATTAGTAGGCTGTCAACAAATAGCAAATTAAATTATTTTTTAACCTTAGACCTAGAGAAAAGGATACAGGTTGAGTATCCCCTATCCAAAATGCTTGAGGCCAGAAGTCTTTTAGATTTCAGGTTTTTTTCAGATTTTGCAATATTTGCATTTTACTTACTGGTGGAGCATCCCAAATCTAAAACTCTGAAATCCAAAATGCTCCAGTGCTCATTTTCTTGGAGCATCATGTCAGTCCTCAAAAAGTTTCAGATTTTGAAGGATTTTCAGATTTGGTATGTTTGACCTGTATTTAGAGTCCTGATAAATATGTGATCTAAAACCAATTCTTTCTTTTCTTCTACTCTAGTTTATACCATGGAGAAAATGGCCAAAATCTATCAAAATATTGCCCAAAGCCCATGGTCAACCCAACTCTGTCACTGTGGTCTCCATTCTGAGCAGTGTCACACTGGGGGCTCCTGAGCAGGCACTGCCTGTCCCACATCCTTCAGGACTCACTATTTATTATTTTCCTTATAAAAAAACAAGGCTCATGAATTTTAATTTTAAGAAGGCTTTCCTTTGCTTACCCCGAAATGGAAAAAGGCAGCTCTAGTTCACTCATACAATTCTGTCTTCACACTTTCCATGGGTACATTACACTTATCCATTGCAGTCCCCTCTTCTGCTCCCATAATAAACACACACACACACACACACACACACACAATTTTTAAACCATGAAGATTTAATAGATTATGTGTACAAAAAACTGTGTTCTTACAAAATGGGTAAATTTTATTTATTCAGCTATATATATTGAAGCAGACAGCTCGTTTCTCAGCTAATTCAAAAATGATAAGGTAATATAAATTTTTAAAAATCCTGTTTACACTGGATAAAGAAAACTGTTCAGTTACCAATTGGTCATTTCTAGCAAATGTCTATCTTGATATTTTTTCATAATCTTGAAATAAAATGATTATTTTGTCAAAAAAAAGATTATTTTGGAATTATCTAGAAAAAAATGGTGATTTTTTGTTTTATCTGACTTGTCTAACAAAACCACTTCCAGTGGCCCTCCTTAATCAGGGGACCTCATGGTGTTGGTTACTGGTCATTCATTTATTTAATCATTCATTCAACCAACCTTTATTGATTATCTGCCATGTATCAAGAATGATGCTAATATTCTGTGGACTCTGAGAACCCCTTTGGGGAAACAAAGAATCCTAGAGCATCTCAACTTTTACACATTTAGTACAGAACCTCAGAACTTCCAAATTATCTAGCCTACTTCTTGCCCTTTTCCTAATATCCAAATAAAATAGGCCAAACTTCCATTTTATGAGCAGAAAATCGAGTCACTTTCTAAATATTTCTGGGGATTCTCTGGAAGTACTTAACAAGTACTTAACATGTCTTAGTTGATCCCTGTCCCCTCTAAATCCAAAGAGTTTCCACCCTTTCTCCTGATCACCCTGGGTGTGTCTCTGCTTCTCCAAGAGCTGTCTGCTCCTGCATTCCCCAAGGCAGCTGGCACACTAAACAGGCTTTAAACTGTCAAGCTCCTCAGCTTCACTGAAATCTGAGGATATCCCAAGGGAAGGACAATGCAGAAAAAGGAAACAAAACTCAAAATCAACATTATGGCTCCTGGAGGCCAGAAGTGGTCCCTGAGCCTCTGAGCCCATCTCCAGGGCTTGGCTGCCCCGCCCCACATCTGCCACCAGTGGAAGCTGAAAAATCTCTTAACTAACATCCTGGGAAACCATCAAACCAAGAAAGGAAACAACCTTTTCACTTCATTGTGATCCTCTTTGTCCTCATTCCTTCCCTCAGACCATGCTTGGGCTTTGCCTTCACATCGCCTATTAATTGCTTTTCCAAACAGAAAGGTGTTCCTTCTTCTAGGATAAATTCTGACACAATTCTTAAAATATGGGGACACTTGCAGTCAACATTTTGCTACAATAGTTATATTTTTTTCCCTGTACTCTCTACATTTATCAGATTCTACAATGATTCCATTTAAACAAAGGATTCCTCATCCTGAAAAATAAGAGTACAATTTGAATGATTCAGTGGGAGTCACTGGAGGCTTGAGAGCACAAAAGCGACTGGAACTACACTTAAGGAAGATTAACCGCAAGAGAGGCCTTGCCCTTAAAAAGAGTTACTTTTGAGACAACATAACATTTTCATTCCTGGATGCTTTTAAATTATCTCCTACTAACACTCTACATTCTTTCCAAAAGACTAGGAGGGCAAACTCTTAGTGGGTTTATTCGAATTACAGTATTTCTTGAAAGATGTACACGCAACAAACACTTAACACTAAGCAAGGTCAAGTCTATTTTAGTTGAACCGGTTTGGCCTAAATCAAGGATTTGTTTCTTAAGCAGAATTCTGCGGAAAAGAAAATAGAGAATATTGGTTCCTGTTTCTTTGCTAGAGATCTCCTACCAGACAGCTGCTCAGCCCTAATTAATAAAGGGGAAAGATTCATTTTAGGAGATGTGGTTTTATTCCTTTAAAACCCCTCATTATCACTGTGTTTATACAATGCCCAAGCACCTGATCGGAAAGCCAAAACCAAAAGCATCTGGATATGTGGGCTATTTAAAGTTGTCCCTCAGTATACATGGGGGATCAGTTCCAGGACTGCCCTCGAATACTAAAATCCGTGTCCAGCAGTGGGCACTGTGGCACCATATATACGAAAAGTCAGCCCTCCCTAACCTTGGATTTTGCATCCCACAAATACTACATTTTCTTACGGAGTTTGGTTGAAAAGATCTTCATATAAGTGGACTCGCGAAGTTCAAATCCATGTTGTTCAAGGTTCAACTGTACATTAAATCTAAACTGTTGGACAACCGATAGCATTTCACTTTTCTCCTGTGTGTTTTGAGGCCTTGCAAATACCAAACCCAATCTGAATTCACCCAGTGGGATTGAAACTTAACTGTTCTTATTGCACCTGCTAAGCTGCCTCAATTTTCTCAGACTGACAACAGACCAAGGAACTAATATAAAAGTATTCAGTAATTTTGAATGTGTTCTTTGTATTACATTGTCATCATTATCTGTCAGGTCTACTTCTATCATTTTTTGGCCACCTTTAAATTATTGACATTTATTCTCTTTAAAAGGAAAGTCAATATTTTTCTAAATATGCAAATGTTGTCAAACCTCCAAATTCAGGCTCATGTACCCAATGCACAGCTGAAGCCAAACACTGTGACACCAGTACCTGGAGGTAGAGAAAGGTTTATTCAATTTGGCCAAAGTGAGAAGATGGGAGAGCAAGATCTCTCAGATCCATCTTTCTGAAGAGATGAAGTAGGGTGCTTTTATTGGGCCATCAGGTAAGGAAGGAGGTTTCGGGGACCAAGGAGGAAATCCATGTTTCTTCAGTCTCAGATAGCATCTTCAGCAGCCAGATTTCTGGGCAGTCAACAGCTAAGTTCCTCAAAGACACTCATTCCTTCTGCCAAACAAACTCATAAATTTTTCTTGTGACTCTAGATTTGTTTTCTCCTGCTTGACAATGAAACAGTGCACCAGCAGTTAATGATTACTGTGAGAATAAGGGCTATCGGGCAGGAAGTGAGCAGTTACCACGTGAAGGTAAATAAGGGCCTAGTCAGAGCTTACATCATGTCGGTCTCTAAAAATGCTGGGGTACTAAAATCTCAAGGGGCCCAGCTACAAAAACCACACATGGTTTATAAACAAAAGTGGAAAATACAAGAAGATTTAAAAAGTAAAATAAATATCAGTCATGATACTATAACCCCAGAGATAATCACTTATAATTTAGTACATTTCCTTCCTATCTTTAAATGTATATATGTGTATGTGAATGTGTTTACCAGCATCTAAAGTTCGTAACCCATTAACATTGTATTTTAAATTTCCTTGGCTATGAGTTTTCCATATTTTAAAGTCTTGATCTTTGCCCAACTTGTAACCATCCTGATGAGAAGAAACTCCACTGAGATTCATGAAAGTCCTCAGAGTCTAAGTCCAGCCTGAGCCTAAGCAGTACCTTCCCATGGACACCCCTAGGATGCTGACGGATGGCCCAGCAAAAGCCTGAGAAGAAAACTCAGGCCAAGAAAACTCTGACCAAGATGTTAGACACAGACATGGACCAATAGCGAGGCCTTGGGCTTTAGAGGGAGATGCCATTCTGACTAACTCACATTTGCTTCTTGTTCATTTCTCATAGATTTGTGCTCTGCATCCCAGGAAACAGGTAGGGCTACAAATTAAAAGCAAATGAAAGTAATATTCACAAAAATTTCTATAAGGTATTAAGCAAAAATCAGCTCTGCTTTGGGTCTTACACAAGAAATCTAACAGAAAAGGGGCAAGATCCACTTCTGCACAGAACCCAATATGGCTTTGGTGCATTGAGTCCCTAGAAAAGACTCCTGCATTTTGGCACATGGGGGTCTCTTGTGTACCCCTAGTGGAGTCGCCTTAAGGCAGTGAGAGCCCAAATGAGGGCATGGCAAGGCAGTAGCTATTCACTAAAGGCAGTTTTAAAGACAGGGAAGACGGTCAATGGTTTCTAGATCAGAAGAGGAAGGAAAAAGTGCACATACTGCCCTGTAGCTTGTTCATATGCAAATGTGAGATAAACCAGGGAAAGGATGTTAGCACTGGAGGTTATGAGTAGGGAAGCCTTTGTATACAGAAGTCCCACATTAACAATCAGAAATAAGAAACAGAGACTGTATCCACAAAAGGGAAAATCCCTTGGCCAGAGGAAGCCCTTCTCTAGAAATTTGTTCACTGCATACTAGCCTCATAAAATTTTATTCTTGACAACCCAAAGAATACGCTTCCTTTGTCTTCAGTAGATAAAGAAATGGTTACATAATTCTCTACATAATTATGTATTATCTTGAAGACGATGAATGGTCTTTAATCTCTATTGAATAAATCCAATTCCTTTTGCCTTTTCTGACTCCAACCCCAAAGCCATTTCCTCCTGAATGAATTTAAACATTCCTGGCCCTGGAGTCTGGCCACTGAGAGGCACTAGAGAAGAGTCAGAGTGTGGCTTCCTTTCATCCCACCCACTAGGGAGTTTATTGTTATACCCTGTAAAGCCAGAAAGACAGAATAGAACAGAATGTGTCTAAAATAAACCAATTTGCCAATTTTTCTTTTTAAAAGAAAACCACCACTTGCTTCAACTCTGTGCACACAGGGAGACAGAAGGACTAGTGTCCTTTTAGTCATTTGAGTCATCTGTAAATTAAATGGCTATGAAATGGTAAGTTAGGAGAATCTATTAAATGACAAGCAGCATGAATTGAACGTTTGTACAATGACTGTACCCACAGGGTATGCTTTTCTCATCACAGACAATTTTAGTTGAACTTCTCTGAAAGATAAATAATGTAAATTCACTCTTCATTGCTGAAAAAATATTTGATGTTGAGTCAGCCAACCTGCCGGGATAGAACAATCATGATGTTATTTGATGTTGAATCAACCAACGTGCCAACACGATGATAATCATGATGATTAAGATGATGACACACACCGTGCCAGGTACTTTCCTAAAAATTTTTCTAAGTAACTCATTTAATCCTTACAACAACCCTAGGATGTAAGTACTATTATTATTTCCATTTTAGAGATAAGAAAAATAAGACATGGAAAGGTTTTTTTTAAAAAAAAAGAAAATTTTAGGGTACTGTAGTTAAGTTGTGGAGCCAGATTTCAAACCCAGAAATCCAATGTTAAGGTTAGTAACATACTACCATCTGTATTGAAAATAAAAAGTTTAATCGACTACATTGACATTGTTGATTTTTCAGAATTTAAAAGTTGTTTCAAGTGACTGAATTGTTTTCTTTTCATGTAAACAACTTTGTCGTAATGAACAGAGTCATTACCTAAAAGGCAAAACACGAAAATTAAATAGACTTTGCAAATTGACTCATTTTTCATTTCTCGATAACTGAATTTCAATTAAATAATGGAGAGCATAAGATTCAACCATTCACATTTTGTATAACACAGCTCAGTGTTTACTGCAATGAGATTCATGTTGTGAAAAAAAAACCCATCTTCCAGAACAAGGAAAAAATGAGATAAGCTTGAATGAGACACATATCAAATCTTTGGGGAAAAATCCATTTTTTATTTCTTTATTGAGAATTAAATCTCTGTAAGGCAACGCATTATCCTTCGCCTTCCTTCCTGTTTCCCATTAGCCCTTGGGGGTCTCTCTAGATGGGTCTGTGTTTTTAAGCAGCCGCACTGTTCATCACACCATCCCCGCAGCTGCTCGTGGCTTTCATTTCTACCCTTCCCACCTTCTACTCCTGTGAGACCTAGTTTTCTATGGCCAGGTCCCTAGAACACAATTACATTTTCTATGAGCAAAAAAGTGAAATATTCAATCATTCTTTCTTTCTCTCAGTAAATTTTACTATGTAACAAGGATCATCAATGATATTGTTAAAAACGGATCCAACAAAGTGTACTGTAGAAGTCATTCTATTCCGAGGACTTGGCAATGGTAACAGGAATGGCCCCAGAGCACAACCAACCATGCATTTTGAAAGAGCAGAGGTTGTGTCTTTTACTGCTATTCCCAGG
>RJWJ010037432.1:0-15548 GCA_004363605.1 Indri indri | reverse complement strand
TCTACCTTAAAAAAAGCACATATCAGAAACCCTAAAACTAAATGAATAAGTGATTAATATTATATGTTGTTGTTATTATTGTTTTTCCTTTCTTTCATCCATTGAAAACCTTTTGTTGTTGTTGTTGTTACAAATGTTTCCCAGAAATCCCTCTTCTCTTAGTGTAAAAAACCTTTCAGAACCTTAGTATCCTCACTGGAAAAATAAATAAGTGAAGTGAATTAAGTTTCTCAGTTCTAAAATTATGAGTTTATTATTTGCATCAAACAGCATTAGCTAAGAAAACATTTAAACAGCCACAGAAAATTAGTACTTAAATGTAAAGAGACATGACACTGCCAATATTTAAATTTCTCCAGAAGAAATGTCTCTAAAAATATAGTATGTATAAAAAGCAATAAGAAAAATGTTTTCAGGTTATATAAGTATATATACCAACAACATGTAAGTAGAATTAGTACATAATGCATCTTTCTATCATTAGTAAAATGTGACATTTTTTTAAATGGAATTAATGCCATCATATAACATGTTTGTGAATGTGACTTAGTCATTCAGCCAACATTTAACCTTAATAAAAAAACAAGCAAACAAACAAAACTAGAAAAAATTGGTGTCTTAAAAGGGTCTGAGAAAGGAAAACCTTTGAGTATTGGAGTCAGGATGTATGGGCATTCCTCTTTAGAATTATACCTGATCGGCAGTGAAAGGAATGCATTTCAGTTGAGGAGTACAGTGAACATGATCCATTGAAGTTTACAAATCTCAATTTGTAGAGAATCTGTCATGTTGAGGGGAGGTGGAGATTAGATTGACCTTTCTCACTAGTTTCTTACGTATAGGAAAATTTTTTTTTAAATAAAAAAAAAAAAAACAAAACCTCAGGATAGGCCAACCCAGAGTCAGTACTATACAGTACCCCTGGAAGTCTATCACCAATTGGAACTCAAAAGGAGAGAAAGTGTGGTGATTAAACCACAAAGCCCTCAGGCAGAAATTAGCTTTAGAAACCTCCTGGACAGCTCTGTTTGTGATAAGCTGGGTATCGCCCCAGGTTTTAAGTGAGACTGAAAGAGAAATTGAACTATGTGAAATGAATGAGAATAAGCTTTCTCCTAGAGATAGAGTTTGGACACACCTCACTTATGAAATGGTCATGTCACTCATTTTTCAAAGTATGTTTTTGTACTGATTTTATAGTAAATATTGGTGCTATCTCACTCAGAGAGAAATACACACATAAGACACTAGCCAATTACATTTAATTCTGTAACAGTTTTTTATGATGCAAATTTAGCTAAAATTTTACTCTTAGGGCGAGTGTGTCTGTAATTATTAACGGTAGATACTTAAGCTGTGGCGCTCTTTAGGGCTTTTCCAGTGTTTCAGTTCTGGCGGAAGTACATCTCTTATGCACGTGAGCTGCATGTGCCAATGTAATGCGGTGAAGAACATAAGCAGCACTAAGGTGCTACCTCCCGGGCAGAAGTCTTGGTGAGTCCATATGTGCTTGTTCCTTTCTCCATGCCACAGTGACGCTATAGATGTGGAGGTTCTGTCATCTTGGGTCCCAAAGTGGGAGTGACATGGAACAGAGATATTGTCAACCCAAGAGAGCAATGTAGCACAAGTGGGAAATACACTTTTGTTATTTGAAGTCACTTGGATTTGAAGGTCGTGTGTTACTGCAGCACAGTGCAGCCCATTCTGACTGACATGCAGGCTTTCTCCAGCATTTGGTGCTGTAGCAGAATTGCACAATAAAAACCAGTAATGGCAACTTAGCTGGAGAGAACATTGGATTGAAAAATCACTTAAATTTAACATAACCCCTTCTCAATACTCCACAGTCAGGTTAGTGCAAATATCTCTGGTGATTTAAACTCTCTTTCCTAGCACTTTGTGGATACTCCCAAGTCTTAGAAATGAATAAATTGATCTAGAGTCCTGTGGGGGAAGAGAATCAGAGTAATGATTCAGTGTGGGAGACTCAATGGAAGGAAGGATCAGGTTTACTGGAATACATGTCAAGAAGAACTTAACAGTTCTATAAAGTGAGTTGTAAGGATTTCTAAGTCAGTTATGAGGTTTGAAAGTTCAATAAGCTTATATTTCTGTATGTCCAGGATCTATGACAAGGTTAAACTGTAAGACTAAGAAAGAATCAAATTGTATGACCAAAGTGGCCACCACTAGGCACTTCTTCCTGATTATAAGGTCACAGTATGTGAATGCTTTGCAAAGCCACTACTGTGACATTTCCCAGATATCTTGTCAACCTAACCCCAGTAGCCTCAAAAGCAGATGAACCCTGTTAGAATGATACCTTTGCATTGAGGCTCTGCATTAGCTACTTATAATCTTATCATATGCATATTTATCAAAATTCCTATGTACTTAGGAAACATTGAATTCATTTTATTCAGACCCTAGTAGTTATCTTGGCAGTATCAGTCAGTGCTTTCTCAGTTTTGGATAGTCTTCATTTTGTGCTTTATTCTTAAATAGTCATCTTTTCCTTTTTTTTTTTTTTCCTGACATCCACTGTTCTATAATTGCTTTTTGGTTCATAAATTTGTCTTTGGCCTTTGAAGAAACTGCTTTCAAACTATATGTTTATACTCCTTCTTTGCCATAGAAATGTTTGTGGGGGGTCTTTTCTACTTTCCCTCAGTCTAGAAGAAAGTCGTGAAATCAAGAAAAAAAAAGTTCATTATATGACTAGAACACAGTATCTGTAGAGCTACACATTTTCTCTTACATCAGGTCTTCTAAATGAGACTCTATTATTCTGTATGGCATTAATGTCTCTGTAGCAGGTGTGTCCATATTTTTAAGTATAAATACGGAAACACAGGCAAAGGCTTCTTGGGATATATTTCTTAATTATCCATACTTTTGATTTCCTACATCAGCTTAGAAATTCTATCTACTCCCCACCACGAAAAATTCGTGGTTCTCTTCTCTGAGCCCTATTGAAATTTCTTCATAACTCTATTTATCAACTATCCCTATTGCATCATACATATGAGTGGTGTGTAGTCCCACTAGAATGTGAGCTTATTAAAGCCAATGAAAACATGGTTTTCTTTGTTTTCCAAGAACCTAGCACTGAGTTTGGCTCAGGAGACACCCTCAGTAACTAAATCCTGAGAGGAAGAATGAATGCATGAATGAATATCATATTTCCCCAACTATATTTTAAGTTTCTTAAGCATAGTGTGGTATGTTACATTTCATTGAATCTCTTCCTTAAATATTACTTAAGATTATCAAAATGGCTTCACAGAACATGAGGGAATGAGGAAAAAGCTCACATCTAGTGTTTTGTTGTGTTATACTTAGATTTAGGAATCTTAGTTACTCTTTTTCTTTGCAAATGGCTTAAAAAAAAAAAGCGAAAACAAAAAACAAAAAAACCCCAATACTTTGTAGAAACCAAGGGTTTTAGATGTTAGAGTACCTGGAAGTTAATCAGTTTGACTTCCGGGTCAGGTTTAAAAGAAGTTCTTTGAGACACCTCTAATTGAGAGGTAACGTGAGTGTTCCTTTCCCTGGTATCTAGGTGGGCTTAAGCCAACAGGGAGCACAGCAGAAGTGATCCTAGGTAACTTCCAAGCCTAGGCCAGGGAAGGCCATGCTTCTGCCTTGTTCACTGCAAAACCTATGCATGGAAGGCTAAACTGCCACATAAGAAGTCTAACTCATCTGATACTGCCATGCTGAAGAAGCCACGTGCAAAAGCTTCAGTGGACAGTGCCAGGTGATTCTCAGCAGGCAGGCAGTATCCGCTATAGGGTGAGTGAGCCAACCTGGGCAGTCAAAGTTGAGACATCCGATGGCTGCAGCCCAAGCTAAAATCTGACTGTAATCGCATAAGAGACCTCTAATGAAAACTTCCTAGCTTCATCCTTCCCAAATTCCTGACCCACAAACTTGTGAACAAAATAAGACAAAATTTAAAAAAGCAGTGGTTAATCCACTAAATCTTGGGGTATTTATTATGTAGAAATAGATAATGAAATTAGATTTCATTGGGCTTTTCTATTATTCATGAATTTTACCGGGCTATGGACTTAGCCTTAAGATACATGGGACATTCAGGCTTCAAACAATTCTTACCAGTTCAGGGGGGAAATCATAAGTAAAAATAAAATTTGTCAATATGGGAACAGTACTATAAAGTAGGAAAACATTTAGGTGCAAACCTGAGAATCAGGATCTGTTATTTACTTACGGTTACTTACAGTGTGTCTTACTCAAGTCACTATAACCCTTTGGTCTCAGCCTGCTCATCTGCAAAAAAATAAAATGAAATAAAATTGAAGCAGACTTTAAATGAATATTTGAACTAGATTATGATAAGGTTCCTTACATACAGTGTGTGCTGTCAAATGTTTATCAACCATTTTTCTGAGAAAAAAAAATTATCCCTGATGTGTAATATTTGCCAATTTCTGTGATGTAAATACTCCCAATAGAGAATTTCAGGAGGATTTGAGAAGAGTTGAAGATGATCTGCTTTTGTGAGCCAGCGCAAGCTGGCTTCGGTACATCACTGTGATGTCTTTATTGTTATGATCCTTGCAAAGAAGATGACTAGTGAGTACATCATGAATTATTCCAATTCCCAGCATCTTGGCCCTTCTTTAAAGTTTTAGAATGTACTGTCTGTGCCATTCAGTGACATTTAACTGCATATTGTCTTAGACATGTCTCACATTTATATCTTACTATCTTTAAATTTTTTAAAAACATTTTAAAAATAAACCCAAAAAGATAACATAAAAATTATTTTGTAACTGTTTGATAGCTATGTGTCTTATTTTTCAAGCTAGAACATTTTGTTATATCATGTGGGGGAAAGTTTTTCTATTGTGCCTCCCAGTGTCTCTTCCACATCTTTCCCTTCCTAAAATAGAGGCCCATTTAACAGTTTTCAAGGTAAAAGTAGTGTTTAAGTATTCCCCCCACTTATTCCAGTACTGAAAAATTCAGCTTAACATCTTCATTTTATCCCTGGTTAGCAACCAATAAGCCTAAATGGCTATTTTGCTTGTAAGGTGCTATGCCAAATACTATCTGTCAGTTTTATTTACAGTTATTTTAAATTATGGATTTTAAATATAATAATAATTACAAGGCAAGAGGTTAAGAAAAAAGAATGTTCTGTAAAGTTTTACCTCAAGATAAATTCTTCAGAAAATTATTTCAAAATGTAGCCTTTCCTTCAATACAAGTAATCAGACTGTAAACTACTGACAGGGCTGCAGATTTAAAGAATAATTCACCATTTTATTGTTTACATGCACAAATGCCCAGTCTGATTACAAAATATGCTCTAAACAGCTGTTAAAAGGTTCTTTGGTTCATTTTTATTTCTAAGAAGGGGAATATTAATATTGTTGAATGTTCAAATTATGCAAGTGGCATTCATTGTAGAGCACAGTATTAATTACCAACTGAATCAATGAGAAGAACAAAAAGCAATTGTTTGATTCAAAATAAAAGGTTGGAGACATTTATATGTGTGGGTACGTGTTTATTTTCTGTTGCTCTAATATCTTGCATCAAGACACAAAGTAGTATTCATCAAAATGAGCTAGGTTTGTGGGAAATCAGTTCAATTCAGCATCGTTTCCCAAATTGGAGCAATTTAGATAGAAATAAATTATAATAGTGCTTATCTCAGGCTTCTTAGCATGTGCCAAAAAGTGTTCATTAGCTGTCCCCAAAAAGGATCAGGGCACTAAGAACCGCTATATCTGGATGGAGGCGCATAGCTCCAGCATCACCACAAATAGCACTGATGTGTAAGATCGTATATTTTCAAGACCAACAAAACTTAAAAACATAAATCATTTCAGTTATGTATGAATGCTCTAAAATGGAGAAAGTAACTTTTGCTCTAATGGTTCCATTTACACTAATGTCTAGTTTATGTGTTATTGTCATTACTATTTTCAAAAAAGAGAGAAAAAGTGAAACACCAGAAATCCTGTTCTGTGTCTAGGAAGTAGATGGAAAATCAGCAGCTGAATGAATAAATTCCAATTCTACAGGATAGTTCTGTAATTCATAGACTGCATATCAAGTTACAAATAAATGCAATGTGCTAATTCTGCCAGTTAGTCAATTTTATCAAAAGGTAAATTTTTGGTGGCTTTTTCTTTTGTTGTTGTTTGACTATGTGAAATTACTGCCCTTAGTAAACTTGAGGGCAGATCAATTGAATGTATAAAGTTGAGACAACAGAGAAAAAAAAATAGACTGAACAAAAATGAGCGAAGCCTAAAGGGGGGAACAATAACAGAAGATCCAGCATCTGTATTATTGCAGTCAAGAAGGGCAGGAGGAAGAGAGCGGGGCTGAGATAGTGTATGAAACAAATAATGGCTGAGAACTTGCCAAATTTGGTGAAAGACACAAACCTATAGGTTCGAAAAAACTGAGAAAAACTCGTATTTTCAAAAGTGAGAAAGGCAAAGGGACCTAAATAGAACTGAAGTTTCTACACTTCAGTTGAGTGGTAAGATATTAGAGATCTCTCTTCTGTCTATATTTGTGTTTATACCTATATCTATATTAATAGAGTACCAATATAACAACTACAAATGTTGTGCAAAAGATACACTCATATATACCATAAACAGATAGACTCAAAAACACTAAAAATAAATCAAGATGGAATCCCTCAAAATGTTCAAGAAATCCACAAGAAGGCAAGAAAAGTGAAACAAAGGAATGAGGAAAACAGAAGAGACAAATAGAAAACAAATAAAATGGCAAACTTAAGCTCTTACACAGCAATAGGTACCTTAAATGTAAAGGATCTAAGCACAGTACTCAAAAGATAAAAATTAACAGAGTAGGTAAAAAACATAACCAACTGTATGCTATTTATGATAAACTCATTTAAAATTCAATGGCATAGGAAGGTGAAAAGTACATGAATGGAAAAATATATATCTATCTATATATACCATTTAAATATTGATTAAAAAACCCTAGCAGAAGTGGCTTTATTAATATGTGATTTAATGATAAAAGAATCAATCCACCAGAAATACCTAGTGATTCTAATTGTGTGTACACCAGACAACAAAGCTTCAAAACACATGAAGCAAAAACTCAAGCCTGAAAGAAGTAGACAAATTCACAATTATAGTGGAGACTTCAACACACTTTTCAGCAATTGATAAAACTAATAGACATAAAATCAGAAAGAATATAGAAATTATGGAAAACACAATCAACCAATAGGATGTAATTAACATACATAGAACACTGCAACCAACAACAGCAGAATACACACTTTTTTTCAAACACCATGGAACATTCACCAAGATATACCACACCCTGGGCCGTAAAACAAATGTCAAGAATTTAAATGAATTGGTGTCATGCTGAGTATTTTCTCTAATCATAATGTAATATTAATAGTAATCAATAACAGAAAAGCAACAGTAAAATTTGTAAGCATGTGGAAATTAAACATCACATTTCTATTAATAAATAATCCATAGGTCAAAGAGAAAGTCTCAAAGAAAATAAAAAATACTTTGGACTAAAAAATAAAAGGAAAATTGTGCTGAGAGGAAAATGTATGACACTAAATGCTTACCTTAGAAATGAAGAAAAGTCTTAAGTCAACAATGTAAGTTTCTTGGCCGGGCTTGGTGTCTCATGCACTCTGGGAGGCCAAGGAGGGAGGATTGCTTGACCTCAGGAGTTTAAAACCAGCCTGAGCAAGAGAGACACCCCATCTCTACTAAAAATAGAAAAAAATTAGCCAGGCTGGTGGCGCATGCCTGTAGTGTCAGTTGCTCAGGAGATTGAAGCAGGAGGACTGCTGGATCCCAGGACTTTGAGGTTGCAGTGAGCTATGATGATACCACTGCACTCTTGCCAGTGTGACAGAGTAAGACTCCATCTCAAAATAATAATAATAATATTAATAATGGTAATAATAATAATACAACTTTCTTCATGTTCCTACATCAGGAAACTGGAAAAAGAACAAAATAAACTGAAAGCAAGCAGGGGAAGGAAATACCAAAGAACAGAAATCAATGAAATTGAAAATAAGAAAACAATAGAAACATCAATGGGACAAAAAGCTGGTTATTTTTAAAAAATCAATAACATTGATTAACCTCTAACAGGCTGAAGAAAATAAAAAGTGAGAAGATATAAATCACAAATTTATATTAGCAATAAAATATAATACATCATTATAGATCATGCAGCTATTAAAAGAACCATAAGTGAACAGTGTGAACAACTTTATACTACCAAATTGGACAACTTAGTAGAAATAGATCAATTTATTGAAAACCACAAGAAGCCAAAATTCAAACTAGGTGAAATAAATGATACAAATAGTTATACACCATTAAAAATGTAATTAATGATGTGAAAGCTCTCTAAAAAGAAATCTCCAGGTCCAGATTGTTTAACTAGTGTTTTCTACCAAATATTTAAAGAAGTAACACCAATTTGCCTATAATCTCTTCCAGAAAATATAAGAGAGAGGATACTTACTACCTCAGTTTATAAGGTCAGTATCAGGCTGATAACAAAAACAGACAAGAGTATAAGGAAAAAAAGCTTAATAAACTTAAATCCTCAACAAAATATTAGCCAATATAATCAAATGCACGTAAAGAAGGGTATATCATGACCAAGTGGAATTTATTTCAGATACTCAAGTTTTTACATATTTCTTAAAATTTTTTGGACATTTGAAAATTGATCAATGTAATCTATCGTATCAACAGGCTAAAGAAGAAAAATCATATGATAATATCAATTCATGCAGAAAAAGCATTTAACAATATCCAACATTCATTCCTGATAAAAACTCACAGAAAATTAGAAATAAAGAGGAATTATTTCAACTTAATAAAGAACCAATAAGTGAGTTTGGCGAAATCGCAGGGTACAAGTTCAACATAAAAACATCAATTACAATTTTATATATTAACAATGAACATTAGGAAATTGAAATAAAAAACACAACACCATTTATGATAACTCCAAAGATAATGAAATATTTTGATATACACTTAATCAAACATGTATAGGTCCTGTATGCTGGAAATTACAAAATTCTGATAGAAGAAATCAAGAGACCTCAATAAATGGAGAGATATATGTTAATGGAGTAGAAGGTTCAACATAGTAAAGATGTCAATGATCCCCAAATTGATCTATAGATTTAATATAATTCCATAATTCCTATTAAAATTTCATTATGACTGTATCTCTGTAATCTCATACATACTGGTTAATAAGATTATTTTTAATCTTTGTAAAATTTAATAGGAAAAGGGCATCTTCTTACATTTCCTTGATAACTGTTAGGGCTGATTTTGTGTGTGTGTTGACCATTTTTGTTTAACTTTTTGAAATTCTGTCTTTCATATTGATTTATACTGTTTTTGTATTCATTTGTAAGAATTGTTTTCATACTGGTTTATAGGACTTATTTACATAGTAGGGGTATTAACTCTATCACACATTGCAAATATTTTTTGGTGTTGTAGCAGATGTTAAAAATGACTAATAAAATGTAAGCACAGTAATAAAATGTACATACATTTAAAAAGAGACTCCTAGGAGGAAGGAGAGGCTTATGGGTCCTGTTAGCATTTGGACACATACTCTGATCCTGGACAGAGAATTAAGGAGTTTGAAAATTATCAGAAAGACGTTGTTAGTCTTATCAAACATTTCTGTGCTGAGGACGATTTAATTTGAATTTTATAGCAGGCTAGAATCTAGAAGTTGATATTAGTTGGTTCTAGGGAAATAAACAAATGCAATATTTCTTGTATATGTCAATTTGTAGACTGAGACCTACACCCACTATGTTGATTACATGTATATGTGTTCTATAATTTCATGGAAAGTTTCTGTACAGACATGCCTTCATACCTTGACAACTCTTGATGATAGCTATCTCTGAGAAGTGGCCTGAGATCTAGGGATCTAGGGTGGGATAGGATGCATTCTTTACTGACACCATGCTTATAATGCTCAATTTTGTTGAGCTAAGAACATACGTTAGCTGTATAAAAAAAATTAAAACTGAAGACCTTCCATAGGCCATATATATTCACATTTTATATAATGTGCATGTTTATATGTCACATTATGTAAATATTATATATCAATATTTGAATATTTGAAATAGCTAATCTTTTTAAAAGGTTTTACAATAAATTATCCAACTGTAAATCTGAATTCTGTACTCATTACTGATTTTTAAAAATTTCTGTTATTGGAAGGACATGTTATTGAATGAAGGGCATGGGATGTGCTTGATCACAGACAAATGATATGCTGTTTAATGTGACTGGACAGAGATTAGAAAGAAATACATTGATTTTAACTGGTCTTAAATTTCTCTCTCTTTCTCTGTATCTCTCTGTTTCTATTTCTATATCTATCTCTGCCTACCCGGTGTCACACTCTTGCTCAGATAGAGGAAAAAAATGTCTCCTTTTTGGTTTTCTGATTCCACATTTACTCTATCTTTAGAATTCAACCAGCATAGAGAAAGTTACATTTCCATGGACACTACTGAATGTGAATCCCTTTTTCAGCCAAAATGGGCTAATCGTTATTCTTCTCTTGAACAGACACAAATGACTGGCCATGCTTTCTGAAACTAGAGTTAGAATATATACAAATTTAAATACAATTTTCATTTGCACATGAGCCACTTCTTAACTAGCTTCCTTTGTGCCTGGGAATTACTACCAGGCAACATCATCTAAATATTTTATCTACTCAGTATGGCTTAACAAAAGGATTTCTCAAAGTTGCTTTTCAAAGATTTCATATACCACACATAAAAAAAGCCATGTTTAAAAAGAAAAAAATAACAAATATTTTAAGTAAATTTTACAAGCTTTCTTTAAGATAAAACACATTCAAAATAATCAGATTTTTATTTGAGTTGATAGTGCCATATTACTAAATATACTTTTTGCCATCTAAATTTGATGAAAAAGAGCAAGAGATTATCCATCAAAAATAACTTTGCACACTAAAAGAAATTTCTAAGAGACAGAGAGACAAAGAGAAAGAGACAAACTCAAGGAAAGGCAGCCAAGTATCAATATTTTTTCTTTGGCCAAGGCACCAAATTGTATTTTGGCCTCATTCTAGATACGAAACCAAATCATCAAGACATTGACAAGAATGATATGCTATGCTATTTATCAGCTGGCCCCATGTGTACATAAATCAATCAAAAAATTGATCATCACTGTACATTTGATCCAACTTGCTCTATCAGTGTAAGTGGCCTGGTAAAAGGCCATCATTTTCAGTAGTAAATCAGTTGTGATTGATTACATTTATCAATTTGTAAGCTAAGAGATTATTTGACAAAATCTTTTTTCTTTATCTAAGATTTATGGATATAAGTTTTGATTTTCACCTTTTGAATCAGCAAGAGAAATGTGATCAGAAATACATATTAAAAGGCAGTTTGTGCAATGCTGAGAATGTTTGTTTTCTGTTCTGGGTAAATGGTAACTCAAGTGTATTTACCTTCTGAAAATTCATTTAGCTTGAGACATGTGTGGCTGTCTGAATTTTTGTTATATTAAGATTTTTTTTTAAAAGTTTAAAAAATTCACTATCTCCCAAGATGTGTTGATGTCAATTTTATCTAGAGATGATGAAATTGACCACAAATGACATTTTGATGTTTCTTCTATCATTATTTTCTGATTCATGCCCAAAGTATAGCTTTTCCAACCAAAAGATTTGTTTGAATACAGCTGTGTTTTCAAAATGATTTTCTTTACTTTAGTCAAATTAATACATGAGTTGTTCATTTTGATTGTGATTATTTAATTTCCAGTTCATGAGTCTTAGTTCAAATACTGAAAATGATTGTTTTCCAGTTAACACAAAGGAGAGGTAAATGCAATGAAATCTCAGCCATAAGCACACTAATGTTATCCACAGATTTAAAATATCGCTTTGGGTTGAAAGTGTGGCTCATGAGGCCTGAAATGTTTGAAACAAATTTGTGATGCGTATAATCTTTCTGCATATCTGCAAAAAAAAAAATGACATTGGTATTTTAATGGGGATTGCATCGAATCTGTGAATCACTTTGGTAGAACAGGCATTTTAACAATGTTGATTTTGCTGATCTATTAGCATGAAATGTTTTACCATTTGTTTACATCCTCTGCGATTTCCTTCTTCGCAGTTTCATTGTTCTCCCAGTAGAAGTTTTTCACCTACTTGGTAAATATATAAAAGACCCTGAATAGCCAAAGCAACCTTATGTAAAAAGAACAAATCAGGAGGCATCTCCATACCAGACTTCAAGCTATAATACAAGGGTATAGTAACCAAAACAGCATGGTACTGGCACAACAACAAAAACATAGACCAATGGATCAGAACAGAGAACCCAGATATAAAACCATCCTAATATTGCTATCTGATCTTTGACAAAGCAGACAAAAACCCATACTGGGGAAAAGAATCCCTGTTCAATAAATGATGCTGGGAAAATTGTATAGCCACATGTAGAAGACTGAAACAGGATCCACACCTCTTACCACTCACAAAAATTAATTCACAATGGATAACAGACTTAAACCTAAGGCATGAAACTATAAGAATTCTGGAAGAAGAGGTTGAAAAAACTCTTAACATATCAGCCTAGGTAAAGAATTTATGAATAAGACCATAAAGGTAATCACAGCAACAAAAATAAATAAATGGAAACTGATTAAATTAAAAAAACTTCTGCACAGCCAAGGAAACAATCAATAGAGCGAACAGACAACCTACAGAATGGGAGAAAACATTTGCATGCTACACATACGATAAAGGGCTAATAAACAGAATCTACAAAGGACTCAAGCAAATCAGCAAGAAAACATCTTTCATTTGGTGTAGCAGAAGTTTTATACCTTAGAAAGAGGACTAAGCTTTATATTTTCAGATTACCTCAAAGGAAACTAACAAGTAGTCTAACGTTTTGCTGACCATAAAGATGAATGAAAGCAACAGTAAATACAACAACATTCAGCTTCCCCGTCATTACAACCATTGTCATTGCAATGGCTATGTTTACTATTTCTCTGCCAAGTCAAACTCTAGGTGTTTTACCTGTATTCACTAACTCATTACTATCAATAACCCTATTAAATGATCACTGTCATTGTATTCATTTTGTAAGTCAAAAAGAAAAAAAAATAAAACCCTGTGGCACTAAGGTCAAATAATTCAGTATAAAGTAACTTTTTGAGGGAGGGAGGAAGATAGGATTTGGGAAGAACACTTAAGGAGCTTCACAGATCATGTTTTTGAACTATATGTGTAGTAGATGCAAGAATGAATGTTGTATCATTCTCATACCTTTTGATTATAATTTTTTTGTATCTAACTGATTTTTCTTTTAAAAAAACCCCTAAACCTGAGAACTGCAGAGGGACTGGCTGCAATGTCCACTCTATGACACTGCTTCTCACTCATTTTATAATTATTTTAGGATTTAAATGTATTTCTGCTTCTCAATATAGTAATCTCTTATTTCTTTACTGTATCGAATTTTTAATTTCTCAATAACATTGGTGTGTCTGTAGTTGAAAAGTGTAGGAGAGGTAAGTTGTTATGAATAGGGTATTTTTAAAATGTGCCCCCATCTCAAAACATTGCAGTAATTTCAGTTTGGTGGAAGCTGGGAACTGAAAAGGACACATCTAATTCTCTTGAAATTGAAGTTAAGAAATCTAGGTGGTCTAGTACTGCAGTCCTCAACCCCCTGGCTTGGACCAGTATGGGTACCTGCACTGTTAAGAACCAGGCTGCACAGCAGGAGGTAAGCAGTGGGCAAGGGAGCTAAGCTTCATCTGTATTTACAGCCACTCCTCATCACTCACATCACCACATAAATAAGGTCTGCCTCCTATCACATGAGCAGAGGCATTAGATTCTTATAGGAGAGGAACGCTACTGTAAAGTGTGCATGCTAGGGAGCATCTCACAAGGTTGCTCTCCTTGTGAGAATCTAATACCTGATGATCTGAGGCGGTGAGTACTGCGGAGTGGCTGCAAATACAGATTATTATTAGCAGAGCGGTTTGACTGCACAATAAATGCAACACACTTGAATCATCCCAAAACCATCTCCCAACCCCACCGGGGCCGTGGAAAAATTGTCTTTCATGAAACCAGTCCCTGGTGCCAAAAAGCTTGGGGACCGCTGGTCTAGAACATGCTAAAAGGATGCAATTGAACTGAGGAAGACAAAAAAACCAAAAAAAGCCTAAATTTTCAGGGACAGATCTAGGGATGCTATTAATAGATGGAAAAAAGGTTACATGGATGGGGATAGGGAAGTTGAAGGGAAATATCTATCCAAGATGAAATATTTTAACTGACCATGTGAGTCCAGACTTCTCAGACATTAAAAATGTGTAATAGATCAGAAAGGAACTAAAACAAGAAACCTTCAAATAACATTTTGATTAGCCTCTGCCCCCATTCACCTTGGAAAAAATAAATTTTAGTTGTTAAATGAATAAGACATGAAAACTTCTCCTAGCTAATTGAAACATCCAATATTGATGTGAACACATATGAATAACACTGCAAATAATTCAAAAGCACATTAATTAATGAAAAGAAAATTAAATTCCTGGTTGGTGACCTATTTGGTGCATGACTCAAAAGAATTATAAGTATTTATCAAAATTTTACATAAGCTTACTTAGTGCTAACCATGCAAGAAAATGAGGACATATTCATTATTTAACTTCAGCAAGTGTTCAATTTGGGAATAGTTAAATTAAATGCAAACCCTTGGCCTCTATGCTGGGAGTAAGCACAGAGAGCCCGGAGGTAAATAAACTGCTCTGGTCAGATTTAGCATGATCCCACCAAAAAGAAAAAGCTTTTGATGAAGCAGGATTTGAGGCCATGTTAAAAAATTATCCGACAATTTCATCTTTGATAAATATCCCCACTGCAACATGAGTTTGTGTCATATAAACCCGCCCCAAACTCCCTTGTTAATCCTTTCTTACCTCCAGCCTCAGGATATTTCAGAAATTAACAGATATCTTTCAACTAGTTTGACTGGACAAATTGTTTTTATTCTCTTGAATGGTTTCCAGTACGTCAGAAGAATAAGAAAAAAATTTGTTGAATTAAGCCAAACATAAATTCAACTGATTCTTACCCAGCCTAACAGTAAATAACAACAACAGTAATGATGTGTTCTTCATATAAACAGCATAGATAGATGCTGTCTGTGAATTCTGACATTAAATCTCTCATGAGTTTTAACGAATGTTCAACATTTCAGTTAGATTTTTTGTAACAGTGTTACAGATTGAACACCCCTAATCTGAAAATTCAAAATACAGAATGCTCCAAAATCCAAAACATTTTGGGCACCAAAATGACACCACAAGTAGAAAAATTTCACATGTATGTACTTAATACAAACTTTGTATTTCATTCACAAAATTATTAAAAAGTATTGTATAAAATTACCTGCA
>RJWJ010037431.1:0-15530 GCA_004363605.1 Indri indri | reverse complement strand
TCAACCTGTAAATCAAGAAGTGACAACTTACAGTCCAAGCCAACTTACAGTCCAACTTACAGTCCAACATGAGCCACATCCCTCCTGGCCATTCTCTCTGGATTCAGAGGCCATGTAGAACCACTCTGAAATCTGCTCTGATCCTAAGAGATTCTCTTCTGTTTGCAATTAAAGTGCTCTCTCAGAAGTGCTTCCTAGCGTAAGCTTCTAAACTAGATGTCACGCGAGAAGGTGAATCTGAACACAGATGATGGCAGAAGCTGTTTCCAAGCTTGCAGAGCAGCATCCAGAGTGTCAGGATTAGAAAACAACAAAGGCCACCACAAGCAGGAAAATGTGGCTTTTAGCAATTTATTTATAAAACCCAAGACAAAACAAATAGCAGTTAGCTTTTGAGGCAAAAGAGTAGTGGTTGTTCCTATAAATAACTCAGGTAACAGCCAGTGCAGGCAGAACAGAGGAGATCTAAACCAGGAGTCATAAAATCAGTGAAAAACGTCAGCCTATCAGCACTGAAATGATCCCCTAAGCCCAATCTCCCAAAATGCTGCCTCTCTGCGGCAAAGGCTGCTTCTCCTACTACACACAAGGGAAGTTAGACAAGTCAAACACCCCTAATGCTTCAATAATCTAGGAACTATCACAGTCCTGCCAGTGAGCATAACCTTTCCGCAACTGCTAGGGGATCAGTAAGATGGGATAGCTTACTGAGCAGAGTTGGCTACATAATTTGCCGTGCCCAGAGCAAAATGAAATTGCAGAGCCTCTAGTTCAAAAATTATTAAAAAGTTCAAGATGGTGACAACAGAGCATTCAGCCAAGTGCAGGCCCTTCTATGCACAGGCCGTGTGACTGCATGTCTCATGCCCATGAGGCTGACCCTGTGATGAATGATAGCTCCCGTTCCCGACAGATGATAAATTATGGTTTACTAGGTTGAAGCAAGAGGAGGTGAGGGAGGGGAGACTCTCGAACTATGACCCCATGACATGAAAAAGAAAGATAAGCGTGACGGTCACACTACTGTAAATGACAGAATTCTCTTAGTGGTATTCATGTTATGTAACAGAGCCATCATGAGCCAGGCACTTTGCCTGCAAACTTACATTACCTCATTTAATTCTCACCATTGTCCACCATAAGTGATATTGCTTTCCACATTTTGTAGATGAGAAAACTGAGGTTCATAGGTTAATTTTTCCAAGGTCTAATGTCTAAATGCCTTGTTTCTAATGACTACATCATACTGTTTCCTTACATTCAACAAGCATGCAGAAAAGCAAAATATAACAGATCCCCAAATTCTGTAATACACATGAGGACATCCACCAACTTTGCACTCACATTCCTCAGTCCCCATGTTTGCGTCTCTTCATGTGACTGTATGCTTAGACATCTCTCTCCTGGGTTTTGTGATGTTTCTCATGAGAACATCTTAGTTAAGGCCTGCACCCTGGAGAACCTTAGAAGTAAGTGGTGAGATCAGTATGCATACATTTAACTGTAACTCACCCAAGAGTGTTCTCTACAGGATTATAAAGAGACATATGTCATTTATAAAGATCAATGCTGATTGAGGAATCCATGAAGAACTCACAGAAGAGGTGATAGTTGAGCTGGGCATGAAACGACATAAGGGGTCTTTAATGTTTATTTTTATGTTATGCTTTTTAAAGTTTATTTTTGTGATAATCAGTTAGAAAATTTGAAAATTAAGTCTTTTAACTATAAAAAAACTATGAATTCACCATCTCAGAAGTAATCACTGCTAATAATTTGATATATTACTTTCTGTGATATTTTTCCTGAATGTGTATCGATTAGAAATGGGATTGTACAGTAAATAGAGTTTTGAATCCTGCTTTTTCACTTAACAATATATTTGGGTCATTCAAATCATAGTTTTTAATAATTTCAAAATATTCTAATTTATGGAAGTGCCATAATTTATTTGACATTCCCCTGTTGCTTAGCATTTAAGGAGTTTTAAGTGTGTGTGTGTGTGGCTTCTTTTTTTCCCTTTTATTTTTAGTTGACATGTGATAATTGTACATATTTATGGGATACAGAGTGTATTGAGATATATTCATATAATGTGTAATGTTCAAATCAGGGTAATTAGCATATTCATCAACTCAAACATTTGTCATTTCTTTGTGTAGTGAATGAAGTTTTCGCTTTCAGCTTTTTGAAAGTATGCAATGGATTATAGTTAACATTTAAATTGTTTTGAGTTTCAATGCTACTATTAATAGTGTTGTAAGGAACATTTCCATGTTAAAAAACTGACCTACACCTCTGATTACCCCCTTCTAAAATACTTTGAAGAAGGATAATTGGATTAAAAGGGACTCTTTATCATATATTTGAAATTGTCTATTTTATAGGGATATTGAAATTGCTTTCTTAAAAGTTCATACCAGTGTGTACTAAACTTATTTATACCCCAGCTGCATTAGGCTTCAGTTCTTCAACATGCCCATACTTTCTACCCCAGGACTTTGGCATGTGCTGTTCTAATCACATATCCTAGGATCTGTTTCAGAATCTGTAACTGTTTCACTAACTGTTTCAGTGTCTGTAACTGTTTTCAGATTTGACCTTTAGTTCTTGGGACCATGTCTTGCTGTTCCAGTGTTTATACCATTATGATACATTTTTGTATCTAGTTGGGTAAATTGTACTCCACTCCCACCCCCAATAACTTACTTCTAAAATTCTTCACGGTATTTAAAATTTTTTTTCTTCTATATTCAGGTTTTATTGAGCCAACCAGGTAGTCCCATATGGACTTTGATTGGAATTCTGTTGAAACTGTTAATTTGGGGGAAAGTAACATCATTTTATTTATGGTATTCCCATCCAAGAATGCAATATGCATTTCCATATATTCAAATCTTTTATATTGCTCAATAAAATTTAGTAATTTTCTTCATATAGGTGTCACACATTCCTTGATAATTCATAGTTTTAGTTGCTATTATATCTTCTAACATGTTTATTGCTATTAGATAGAAATGTCATTGATTCCTATAAATTTATCCTCCAGCCATTCACTTTTGATAAACTTGCTTATTAATTCAAAACATTATTTAGTTGTTGCCCTGTATTCCCAAGGTGTGTCTAATCATACTCTCATCATAGAACCATAATTTTACCTCCCCTTTCTGCAGTTATTCTTATTTTTGTGGTTTATTGTCTTTGCCTGAACTTTTAGACAATGCTAAATAACAATGGTGACAGTGAGAATTCATCTTTTGGCTCTGGTTTAAATGGGAATGACTCTACTGTCTCACAAGGAAGTATGCTGTTAGCACTTGGTTTCTAACATCCTTTATCAGGTTAAGGAAATGTCTTCTTATTTTAAGTATTCTAAGAAATTTTTATCAGGAATAGATATTCAATTTTATTGAATATTCTTTCAGCATCTACTGAGATCAACATTTTAAAAATCAGTAGGCTTATTGATTAGATGCATTACAATAATGTATTTTCTAATATTAAATTATCATAATTCTAGAATGAGTGTGGGTGAGTAATTCTTTTTATGTACTATCGAATAGAGTTTCCTGGTCTTGTACTTATATTTTTCCATGTTAATTTTATATGTGATTGGTTCATTACCCTCTTCATGTGGACTATCAGAGTTTGATGGTTCAGTTTATGGAAAGTAAAACTCCACAATGGCTGGGAATTTTGTCTATTTTGTTCCCTGCTAGATTCTTTGCCTAGGACAGTGCCTGGTATATGGTAAGTACTTGATAAACATTTGTTGAGTTAATAGAATATGTTTGGTATATATTTAAAAGTTTTTGAGTCAGTGCTCCTAATTGCTTTCTCATAAATTCTCTACTTCATCCAGATTTTTAAATTTATCGGCACGTATTTATTCATATATTTATCAGAAGCTTATGTCTTATTAGTTTCTTCAAGATCTCTTTCCTGGATTTAATTTTCCTTTGTATTTAATTCTCTAAGTTACTGAATTTTACCTTGTCTTTATTTTTATTTCAGTCTATGAGTTTTCTTTCAGTTTTCTCTTCATAACTTTTTAAGGTTATTGTCTATTTCATTTATTTTTACTCATTCTTCTTTTATTAGGAAAGATTGTGGAAATCATAAACTTGCCTTTGACCATATCTGTAGTTTGGTGCAATTGTGAAGCTTTTAAAAAATGAAGGACTCATTTGGAACCCATCAAATCAAAATCTCTGGAACAGGGCCCAGGCATCTGTACTTTCTGAGCACTCCATGGGTGATTTTGATATACAGCTGGAGTTGAGGCACTTGGGTCTAAGTGTGCCAGGAGCTCGCACACATGGTTTGAGGTAGGATAGACGGGTATGACTGGTGACTCTCAAAGAGGGCAGATGGCCTTAAGCACTCCATGAAAGGATTCGGACTTTGTGCTATAGACAAAAGGAATCATCAAACATTGGTAGCAGGGTTAAAGTTTAGATCACACTTTTAGGACAGTCACTCTGGAGCTTGAAAGTGAAAGGCAGAATGGAGAAGGAGAGGGATATTCATCGGCATGGTCTTTCATCACCATTGTCATCGTCATGGTCTGTGGGCCTTAAAGCAGTGGTTCTCAAAGTATGCTCCCAGGCCAGCAGCAGCACCTGGGAAGGTATTAAAATGAAAATTCTTGGGTCCCACTCCAGACCTATTGGATCAGGGACCCTGAGGTTGGAGCTCAACAATTTGTGTTTTTTAAAAGCCTACAAGATGATTCTCACGAATGCTAAAGAAACACCACCTCATATTTATTCATCATTCAGCAATAAAGTGGGATTTTCTGCCCACTGTAACATAAGAAATAAATCATTCATTTATTTCAAAGAAAGCTATTGAGTATTTACTATGTTCTAGCCCCTCTGAGCTGGCCATGCAGAGCTTACCCAGGTGGTGCATTGTGGTCTATGTGACTGTCACCCCCGGGAGTTGTGCAGTACCAAATCTACCAAGCCATAAGCTGTGGCTCGGCCCCTGGGCAGGCATTACATAGACACTATGGAGAACAAAACAGTGTTATTGTACTCACAGAGTATACTTTCAATTGGAGAAGACATACATTAAACTGACAAACAATTAAATGCATACAATAATTATAGACTGTGAGAGTGCTTTGAAGAAACTAAAAGGCCACATCATGGATAAAAATATTTCACGTCTAAATCCTTAAGTATATTTGCTGAAATACCCACAATCATTTTGAAACCTAGTGAAGAACGAGACCCAACCTTTCACGCACATCCTCTCTCTTGCCTATTCATTGCAGAGACAAGGCACTGACACAGCCCTGCTGCCTCTCACACAGCACTTCAGAAATCACAGCGATTGGTGTGGGCGCTCTTGACTCAAACCACAACACACAGGCGACACACAGCAGCTGACTTTCTCTGACAGGGGGACGTTCTCTTATTAGTCACATGCACGCCTGTGGCAGACAGAGCCCCAGAAACAGCTGACTGCAATGCTCAGAGGCATCATGAGGTATGACATGGCCAGGCTCTCCTGGCCCTGGTAGTTTGCAATATTATCTGATTGCATGCAAATGATGGGAAACACTTTCAGAATTTATATTTGACAAACATCTCTGCCCATAGGCAGAGCTATGGGATACACTAGAATGTGATGCTTTATGAGCAGGATTGACTTGTTTCATTGTCCTTAAAGAATCTATAGGACTTCTGTCAAAGAGGTAATCTCACACCCATCAAGAAGATATTCTTAACAGAGATCAACGTTGGCTTAGCATCGTATCTTAACTTTTAAATGAGCTACCTCTAGTTCTCTCTTCTATTTCACCATTGAGGAGGACAAAAGTCAAGGTCCTGGAAATGTGTTCTGGAATGAAGTACAGTAAGTGGAGAAAACAAAAATCATGCTTAAGTAGATGGAGCAAAACAATTGTCATTTCCCTTTCCCCTTCCTCATCTTCACCCCAGACCTCTTCTCCATAAACACAGTCTAAAGGATTCAGGCTACTTTTACCCTGAGCTCCATTTTTGTCAGATCAATGACAAGCCAGGTTAACAGCGGTGTTTAATTCTATCAATATGTGACCAATTGTGTTAGATTGTTTGGCCATTGATTTCACTTAGTGCTACAGTTGAGTCTGAATGGCACTGCTCCTCCTTGCCATACTTCACATGGTGACAAACACTGAGTGCTGACTCCCTGCCTGGCTTGTACACACTGATTCCACTTTAAGAACACTCAGCTCACATACCGAAGCCCAGCCACAGATAACACAAAGATTATTTCTGAAATCAGGGAGTCATCATTTGCCCCTCTGGTTAGTCCTGAAAGAGAGCATGGCCCAAGATGAATGGGTGAGGAGATAGGAAATCAGGAAGTATTAGAACTAGGCAACTGAAAAAAATTCAATATCCTAGCTGGCCACAAATAAATTCAAATAAATTTGAATTCAGATGGTTAGACTGTGATGCTCTTCTATTGCTTTAGTCTCACAGTTTTCCAAAATGGCTATCCAAATTCTATGTGATCTGGAAATACGGCCATTAGTCACTATTTTCACCCGTTCTCTCTGTCCAGTGTTCACACATCCTTTGCTTCCAAAATGGCTGCCACTCACAGGAAGGGGAACAAAGAACTCTCCAGCCACCAGAGGGTCCTCTCCATTGTGCAGGCAAAAGACCAGAAGATAAAATACCTTTCCTAATTTCCTAAATACCAACCTACAACCTCTTGAGTTAGTAAATTTCTTAAAATGGACTTATGGCACTTAGAACACCCATTTCGAACCAGAATATGGACAATGAGGCTAGCCCTTTGAGAAAGAGGAGATCCCAGCCATTCAAGGTGACCTTAGAGTTAGAGTCTTTGCTCCTCTGACTCAACTGAGTCATAGTCAAGGGCTCTTCTTAAACGCTGGCAGCCTTGGTCAGTTTAGGTGGTCAGAAAGAACACCCCCCAGACGCCAGCCAGGCCTAGCAGCAGTGCGCCACCGCCAAAGTTCTCAGCCCTCATGAGCCGTTACAGCACTCAGCTTATCAATTTACTTGCAAATGGCTCCCTGAAGTATTAACCCAGGTTAATTATTCGTCAAATATGATTATGCAATGGTAATGTAAAAAATCGGAAATGCGGGATGGAATTTTTCACTCCAGCGGTTTGGCAATTGTGGCAGCTGGTGGAGGAGCTGGAGTAATTACCAGGCCATTCCAGCTGGTGGATCAGCACTCTGGTGCAGGAGGGGAAGGGGGAGAAAAGCAATAAAGGACCAGAGGAGCAGGAATATGAGCCGTGCCAATCGACGTGGGGAAAATTTCACAGCTGCTGGTGGTGATAAATGAGAAACGGTGGCCCTACTTCTAATCAATACATGTAAATGCTACTCATTACAGCCTTTATACACACTTCTCAATTAGCCTTTCCTCCCACTGGTAACAAGGAATGTCATGCTTTCTGGACTGTGAAAGTGGTTCAGCGCCGGATTCACCTGCAGCCGTGAGACACAGCCACGAGACTCGCAGCGCGCTGGGCAGCAGGTGGGAACGCCGGAGGGCTGGATCCCGCCTCGACACCAACGCAGCGAGATCCCGAGTGTGCCCTTTTCATTAAACGGTGCCTTTTCAGATACCACTTGTTCATTCGGGGTGACTGGCAATCCCGCCCAGACGCTACTTAGCATCTAAAAATGCAGAAGCATTTTAGGACATGATCCAGAAGAGACATTTTTTAAACAAGTTATTTTCTTCCTATTTAAACACACACACACACACACACACACACACACACGCACACACACACACAACTTTTGTTTTTAGTTGTTCTTCTGAGTAATAAAATTAACTGTGATTAAGTGACTTTTACACATACATTTTTGGAACTCGAAAAATAAAATGCTATCTATGAAAGATTCCCTAATTGGCTGTAGGCAGTTTCATTTTATAATACTTTTGTGTAGGGAGATAAGGAAACACTTTAAATCAGAAAATTCCAAGCCATAGCACGCTTAGCTCAGCATGTTGGTTATACCTACATAACTTCTCTCGAATGAATTTTTTACTGCTGTGATGCAGTTTCATGCATTGTCAACAAAGTCGACTGCATGGCTTAAGTATGTCTGAATCAGGTATCCTATTTTTGAAGAATTAAAGTCCATAAGAAAAAACGCAAGACTGCAATTCTATAGGTGGAAGGTTTCCCTGCCTTCAGGTGGTGGGAAGTTATGTGGATTTGGTTACCTTCATTCATTTTGTCTCATCTGATATGAAATACAGTTTTTTTCCCATGGTTAATACAGAAGATCCTAAAGAAAAGATCTTAAAACCCACACATGAGCCTTTCTTTACTTTTTCAAAATGGTATTTTATTTAAGTCCCTGCCATGAAAAAAATTTAAAATAAATATAATAATGCTCTTTGAAGTTTGAATTGTTGCCAGCTGAAAAATAAATTCCTTAAATTTTGTTAAAAATAATGTGTAAGGAGCCAGAATTTTGACTATCTTTATATCTACCTATCAGTTTTCCATCAGCCATCTGGACACATGAAAAAAATTTTGTTACTAGTTTGACTATGACATTACAATTGCCAAACAGCCATTATGGTTAATGCCAAAGAATGTCCCTTAACACAAAATCAAACTATGTAAGTCCACTGACAGTTAAACCGAGGGTGAGGTGTGAGGGGGGAGGAATCAGTTGTACTTCTTAAGGTTTTCCCAAATAATAATAATGTGTATTTAAGTCAATTCTGGTTAAATTTCATTTCACTGGTATTTATAGAGTACTTACTCTATGCTAAGCGCCCTGTAGACAATAAGGATGCAATGGCAAACAAGATAGGTACAGGTTCTGCTCTCATGAGCTTGAGATTCTAATCGACCTCTTTGGTGTTACTAAACCTTGATATTCCCAAGAAGAAAGCCATTCTCCTAAGAAAGCAGAGAAATGATGACCAGATACAACCCAAAGAAAATTTTTCTGACCACACTAAGACATGACCAATTACCAAGATAAAGAGCCTCCCCTTTGAATCTTTCGCCAGCTTTTTATTCAGTCTGAACTCCTGAGGGGCATTCATGTCGTTTCAGATATGTTTATTTTCACCGTGATATTCCAAAAGCAATATCCACCCTTATCCTGATCCTGAATTTCATCCTAACTGCATTTAGAGAGTCTTCTACTAAATAAGGATGCTAGGAAGAGATTTGTTCTTAGAATCCAATATACTCCCAGAGAATTTCAGTTGAATTCCTTTTCAGAGGTAAATGTACTTTTTTCACTCTGCAGAAAACTTAAATCAGAGACCAGGAATAACTTGTGATTCTAATAGGAGATAAGAAATGGTTTGTATCTGGCTGCCAGCCTGCCTGAGAACACATGGCAATCATAGATCCAAGCAACTGGATATCTTTGGTTTTCTTTCTTGTTTCCTAGTGATACACACATTGAATAAGAATAAAATATTACCAATTTCATCCTGTGTACATTCGTCACTGATGATAATCGGAATTTTCTGCAGAGACCGACAGTAGACTAGAATTCTGCTTTTACACACCAAAAAAGTCCAAACAAATAGCCCAAATGCAGGAATATTTCCCACTGATAATCATCAAATTAAGAAATACATCTAATGTGACCCATTTATATGCAATGATCCACATACGCCTATTTTTGCTAATGTACAGGTTAGCTGCCTAATCTCTACACAAGCCCTAACAGGCAATTTGTGTCTAGGATTCATTTCCTCTGTATTTGGGGGGCAGGTCTCACCATTAATTCTTCGGTTAATAATAGCATTGTTTGAGTGGAGTTCAGAAATTTCAATGAATTGAATATTGAATTTAATCTTGGAGAGATAATATGATTAAAAGGGAAATAAATCAACAAAAACATATATGCATAAAAATATAAACGATATCATCTAAACTGCTTCTTCTCCATACAGCATCCAGACAGATCTTGTCACACATGGGTTCAAACCTTTCCAATGGCTTTCCATCTTAGAGTAAATTAAAGTCCTTACAGCGGCTTACAGGACGGTGTGGAATTTACCTTCCTGCCTCAGGGCCTTTGAATCCACTTCCTGAAACAAACTTTCCACAGATATTCACATAACTCAATTTCTGTCTTTATTCAGGGCTCAGCTCAAATGTCCCCTCATGAGACACCTGGGCAGTCCCCTGCAATTTAGCATGGCACCCTCATCACTCTCCAGTTACTCAACCTGCTGTATTTTTCTTCACAGCCCTTGTCCCCATCTGATGGATTACATATTTATTTGTCTCTTTCTTCCTGTATCCCCCACTGGAAAGTCAGCTCCATGACAGGAGACCTTGTTTGTCTTTTTCACTCTATACATGGTCCCCATTCTTTTCTACAGTTGCCTAGTACATTACACACACTGAATATTGCTTGAATGGATAAATGAATGAATGAATGCTGCTTCCCCAAGCCAAGATACTATCAAGATTCCTCTTCATTATTTCTAAAATAGACATATTTTTAGTAAGGAACCAGAGCTTCTTATGAGTCACTGTGTCTGCCTTATACTGTGCTTTGATAGCAGCCACAACTCACATGTGGCTATTAAACACTTAAAATGTGCCAAGTCCAGTAATGATGCGCTGTCAGAATAAACTACATACTGGATTCCAAAGACTCAGTACAAAAAAGAATGTAAACTATCCCATGAACAGTTTTTAATTTTTAGCTAATAAATAATTTTAATTTGCATGTTGAAATGATAGCATTTTAATATATAAGGTTAAATAACATATATTGTTTAAACTAATTGCTTTTGTTTCTTTTTGGTTTTTTTAATGTGGCTACTAGAAAATTTAAAATTATGTATTAATTTCCACTGGACAGTGATGGTCTAAAGCATATTTCACTGTTTTTAAAGTCTTTAATCTATTTCTTTAGCCCACTGCTCTAACAAATTACCCTACTTGATTCCAATAAGCACCTTGCAGATAAGCATGTGTTAGTATAGATTGTAAATATCCATGTGTATCTCTGATGTCTGTGTGCACTGAAGAAAAATTAAAAACACAATTGGTTTTAGCTTTCTCCTATGCAGCATTAGAGAGTGTTGGCTTTCAGGTGAAGGGTTCTGAATCATCAATATACTGAGAATTTGGACCATCTTTGAACTGTTAACTGAAGTTTGCTTAGGAAAATCACACACTGGACTTAATCATTTCATGTCTAAATATAGACTGGGCCATGCTGCAGTTCATGTGGCCAATTCTAGAAGAAGAAAAAGAAACTCACACCATATCCTTAACTAGCATGGACTGATCCAACGTCCTTCTTAACAGAGTGCTCATGGTCACATATGACAGTCACCAGTAGACACCAGAACCAAACATGGCCCCTTGCATCAATTTCCAGATCCACATCTTAAATTTGCCCACACCTTCTCACAGTTGGACCTTCCTTGGAATTTTTCCTGCCTTCCAAGTGGTAGCTTTTAACCAACATGAAGTCTTTCTGTTTGTGAATCCTGAAGACTACATGCCTTGCCTCTACTTTTCTTTTCCCTGCTCCCTCTGGATATGAGATGGTTTGCACACATGCCCACGTTACCGCATACTTTACAACTTAGCCAAGACCAAATTCAGTTTACATGGCGGCGAAGGTTTGGTCCAACATGCAGATAAAAACGTCTGTCCTTGCTCTCTCATGTAAGACCTAATAATGAGCCAGACTGGAATGGAAGCTGTCACTTTGCATCGCATCACAGCGACCTAAACAATGTAAAGAAATTAAAAGCTCCCGGTGGCAATGGATCCCATTTCAGTCATTAGCTGTGTGGGAGGGACAGGCACCATTTAGGAGACTGGAGCCAGTGGGAGTCTTTGGTCCTCAGGGAATTTACTACTAATGCTGCTTTATGCCCCACTTTTTTTTTAGTGCACACCAAGAACAAATGAATTGCTATTCTTTGATTTTATTATTATTTAGGTCCAGCTACTGTGGATGGAGGGGGTTGGGGGAAGCAAGCCAAGGAAAGAGAGAAAGACCCAATGCATTTCTAGCAAAACAAAGTATTTTTAACTAATGTCTATGCAAAAGTACATTTGTGTGTTCAGGTGAGAGATAATGTAATAAATTTAAAAATGTGATTTTTTTGTACTTTCTCTTTCCCTCTATTGCTCTCTCTCTCTTTTTTTTTATTTTTATTTTTTGAAGCCAGCCTGCTGAAAATGAATGAGACTAGCAAACCCAGGACTGACTCTTATTTCAGGCTCAGAAATATGAAAAAAAATGTAATATATTTTTTAACGGAAAGTCTCAGAATATATGCTTCAATCTTGGAGTTTCAAAAAAGGCAGCGAATCAGGCAGAAGGACAGAAGGTTATAGATTAGTACTGGTCATTGCTCAAAGAGTACGGGTTATAAATAATAAAGGAGGAAAGGGTGAAGGACACTAAAATATAACTGGGGACTCACAATGGAATAATCAAAGCAGAGAATCTAATTTCAGCTTTAAAAATACCATCTAACATTGAATTCCAGCTGTATAGATGTATAGGATTCTTTCTGCTAACACACTGCCACAGATGCATAAATACCTACCTCACACATACATGGTTCAAAGTTTCAAGATAGGTACCAGGCTAGTACATGAACTCGAGCCTAACAGTGTGGAATTTTCTCATTTTTAAAGTGAATAAAAGTAGTTTCTATGGAAGTTAATGTGCAATGAAAAAGAAGGAAAGGAAAATAAGAAGGATTGTGATAAGTATTTTTATGTAAGGGCCCAGGATCTATAACCTTATATATTTCATAAGTTATATAATACATAGACATATTAACAGATGTCTAACGTTAGGGGCCTCACACACACTTGAGTTATTTTGGCAAATGTATCAATATTTCTGTAGGCAACATAAACTTTACCTTCCTCCACACACACACACATGTAAAGGAAATATACAGAAGGGAAGAAAAGAAAAATAAAGCATGACCATAAGCTGAAGGATCTATCTGTACCTCAGCTAACTGTCCCTGGCAAAGTGCAGGCAAACTTCTGAAAACACCTGGCTTTACAGAGATAGGAAAACCTGTATGACTCCCCTCAGCCACTAACAGAGTTGTTCTCTGAGGCACATGAGCTGTATTCATGGAACTGGTTGTTTTGCTATAAGATTCAGTCTTCACCAATGGATTTTGGTTGTTGTTATTGTTACTTTTATTTATCGTTAATCTGTTTCTATGAAATTAGAGCTCAGTATGAGCCCCTCCTAGTGTAGGAGCCCCTAGTAGCAAGAGAACGTCCAGAGAATTAAACTCTCCAACATGTCTTAGAAGCCACTATTGTCACCTGAGTGTCAACAGCTATAATGACAATAGCAAGTCTTCATACTTCCTGGGAAGTTATTCTTATTTATTTCAAAACAAAATTGGCTATTTCATAAAAAGTATAGCTGTAGATCACCAAATACTACTTTTGCAAGGTGCAATTTCATCTCTGAAAATGTGCAAAGATAAATAGAATTTCCATATCAGTGGAAATTTAGTAGCAAGTTGAATTTTGTAGCAAACTAACCAGGAATCAGTGTTCTTCATTTCCACTGCCCTTGTTTCCCAAAGTGTTGCGTAAACCATTCTAGAGGTGTTAACTCATTAATCTGCACCAGATCCCCATGAACGCACATCAAGAATAGTCCATTCTATAGATGAGGAAATTATGGTGGAGCAAGGGTCGGTAGGAATGAAGCACAGTTGTGTTTTCTTAGTCATATGCAGTCACTGTGGATATGAAAATATGCAATTCCTAGTCTACATATGTATACAAATACTTTATTATTAATTTAAAGATTTTAAAACTAGTTACACGATTTCTCTTCTTGACATATGTGAAGTTGTTGAAATGTCAGTATATATAACTGTAAATAAAGAAGAAAAATAGAACAAAGGTCAGATCAAAGGAAAGTAAAACTCTCTCCAAGAAACTGAGGAGTCATTGCTATGAGGCCGTACAGTCATAATAGAAGCCTTAAAAAATACCCAAGACATTGTGAAAATGAGCAAGAGCTAATAGAAGTGCTGTTATTGTATTTTAAATCCTGGCCAAGCCAAAAAGGACAATAGAAGAAGATCCAGAATAGGATTGAAAATGCCCCAAATTAGCAAGCAATTGATTCTCTGATGTCTGAGAAAATCATGCTTAACTATAAGGAACTATATTTTAGGATTAGATGTTTTAATTCAAGACCAAATCAAAGAAAATTGAAGATACTGTTTTCACAAGTATCTAATCAAATGAATGTTCTATTTCTTACAAACTTTCTGAATACTTGATTCCTTGGTTATTAACTTAGGGCTGTGTTTTGGATTTTCATATTTCTCTGAAGAAGCAACTAACCTTTCACTTGTCTCCAGGGGCGGGAGAATACGTACTCACTGCCATAGGAAGGCAATAGGACGAACACAGAGCGGGTGCACATTACATACAGCACTCTGAAACGATGGCTTCTGTGGCCCAGATAATTCATTTGTGTAACTTTAGCATCAGTTGAGGACCTACTATTTTTGTCAGTCATTATGACAGCTGATTTATAAACATCAGCTCTAGTCCTCTCGATAACTAAACATGGCTCAATATTTGCCTAAAAGGAAACCGAGGTTCAGAGAAGTTAAGTAACTTGCCCAGACCACACAGCTCATAATTAGTGGAATATTAAGAGGCATGTATATCTATGACCTCTCAATTTAGTCTCCTAATTAGCAACGGGTTAAGACAGAAGCAGTCACTTTAAAATAAAGAAAAAACAGAAAATGCAGCATGAGGAAAGGGCAATATTCCTGCTTCCTTAGACTCACTTCCCTACTGCAGTTATATGCACCCTTCAAATTCTCTTTAAAGACATTTTTGACAGATTATTCTGCATGAGGCTCTGTGCTAAATACTTTACAAACTTTATTTCACACAGTGGTCTATGAATATGCTCCTCCTCCTAATGAGACAGTTCAGTCTCTTTAGAGGTTAGCTTGCATCATGGAGGGCAGTGAAGCTAGCTTTTGAGAGCTGGTCTGGCTGCACCAGAGCATGTGCTCTTTCCACTCGGTCATGATGTTCCTCGTGCTGTGCCCAAATTCCGGTGCCTGTGAATCACGCGAATCTTTTGAATTAGCCACATTCTAACTGCACAAGGGAAGTTCATAGCTTAAAGGTAAGTTGCAGTACAACTTTCAGGAAGTGCAGAATCCTTCTGCAAATTATATGTACACATTTCATAAAACACTATTTGCCAAAAGGCTCAAATGATAGGTTTTAAGATTACATTACCAATTAGGTATGAAAATGGAAATTGAATAGCACCTCTTACACTTTCCTGGATTAAAATTAAGCCCATTATCCAAAGTGAAGCACCACAAGAGCAGAAGAACGGGCTCCACTTGTACTCACCATCAAACTGGTTCTAACTGATCAACACTAGGTTGATCACATGGCAGAAATACTCTCTAGGGATTAGGGGGATCGGGGGGGCAAATCAACAACTAAAGGACACGGGGAGCACTAAGTGGGGGGGGGGAAGGGCA
>RJWJ010037430.1:0-15571 GCA_004363605.1 Indri indri | reverse complement strand
CTTATTCATCCCTTCAAGAAACATACTTTGAGTAGCTTCTTCTTTCTAGGAGTTAAGATATGGGAGTTTAAATTTCACTTTCAACCTAATTTCAATTCAACCTAATCTGTGGCTTTGAATAAGCGAATTCACCTTTCTGGACCGTCTGCGACACTGGAGAAAGCCTTTCCAGATTAGCCGTGAGTTTACCAATGTATAAAGGGCTAAAGTGTCTGGTGTGGATTGTAGCACAGGAATACATTCAGTAGATGCAGTAGATGTCAGCAAACTTTCTTAGCATCACTATATGTTAGTAAAATAATATTAAAAAAATAAAGACAAATAGCACTTAGTCTTTTATGGGGTATAATTGACTAACAGTAAAATGCACATATGTCTATTTCATGAGTTCAGTTATGCGATAACCACACAAAACAAGATATAGAACATTTCCATCACCTTCAAAAGTTTTCTCCTGTCACTTTCTAGGCACTTTTACTCTTCCCCAGAGACAACTACTTGTAGATTTTTAGCTGCACAGATTAAATTTACCTTCTCTTGTAGTTCATATAGATAGAACCATGTAGAATATATGTGTTTGTGTTTGGCTTCCTTCACCAAACAAAATGTCTATGAGATATACCCATGAAGTTGTGGATTTCAGCACTTTGGTTTTTTTTCCTCTTTGAGATATATTCCATTGTATGAATAAGCTCAATTTTTTATCTATTTTCCAATTGACATACGTTTCCGCAGTTGCCAATTCGGGGCTATCGTGAATACAATATTATGAACATTCTCATACAAGTCTTTTGTGGAGATGTGTTTCTGTTTTTCTTTGCTAAATATGAAAGGGTGAAATTCCTGGGTCCTAAGTTAGTGTGTTCACAGCTGTATGCAATGCCTAACCACCTCTGACGTGATGATGCCATTTTACACGCCCACTAGGAACATACTACTTGCATACTTGTAAGTTCCAGTTGCTAGACATTCTAACCAACATTAGTGTTGCCAGACATTTCTCCTCTTCCCCAGAGACAACTACTTGCAGATTTTTAGCAACATAGATGAAATTTACCTGCTCTTGTAGTTCATATAAATAGAACCACATCGAATATGTGTGTTTGTGTTGGCTTCCTTCACCCAACAAAATGTCTGCAAGACTTACCCATGAAGCTGAGAGCACGCATCTACCTTAGGACCCAGGAGACCCACCCTTTCATATTTAAAATTTATACATATATAAAATTTACATATATAAAGTTATATATATATATATGTATTTTATATATATATATAGTGAACCTGGGCCACTTCCTTACCTCATACACAAAATATTAATTTGAGATGCAACATAGAATTAAATGTAAAAACTTCTAGAACAAACTTTGCAACTTTGGAGTAGAGAAGACTTTTAGGCAGGATACAAAAAGCAATAACCCTAAAAAAATTGATTTTAAGTCTAAAAATGTCTACTCAAAACACACCATTAAGAAAATGAATGGGCAAGTTACAGACTGAGAATTATATTTGTAGCACTTATATTTGGTCAAGGACTTACATTCAAAATATTTAAAAGTCTAATATAAATCAGCAATGAAAAGATGAAGACCCCAATAAAAATTTACAGAAGACTTGAGCACATATTTCATGAGAGAAGATACATGAATGACTGATAAGCATGTGAAAAAGTGCTCAACTCACTGGTCACCAAAGGAATGCAAATTAAAACAATAATGAGATATGTATTCATACCTACTAAATTGTCTACAAAAAGATTTTTATTGTATTATATTGTAAATATTCGTACTGTATTATTTTATATATAATATATAAACACATATACACACACATATTTATATGTATACAGACACATATATCAAATTGACTCAGTACTGTTTGTTAAAAAGACGTATTTACTCAACAAATTGGCTAGATACCTAGATTAAAAATCAACTGGCCATGGATGCATTGGTCTTTTTCTGGATTCTCTATTCTGTTCCATTTATCTGTATGTCTATTCTTATGCCAATACAAAAATGTCTTGATCACTTTAGTGTTATAATAATTCCTTAGATCAGGTAGTTGGAGTTATCCAACTTTGTTCTTCTTCTACAAGAGTGTTTGGACAACTCCAGATCCCTTGAATTTCCATTTGTATTTTAAAATCATCTTGTCAATTTCTTCAAAATAGCCCCTTGAGATTTTGGTAGCTATTACATTTAATATATGGATCATTTTGGGGAAAATTTATAGTTTTACAATACTGAATCTTCCAGTCTGTGAACATGGTTTTTCTGTTAAAAAAACAAAACAAAACAAAACAACAACAAAAAACTTTGACTTCATTTTCACGTTTTTATATTTTACTGATTTTAGCTCTTTTGTAAAAAAAATTTTTTACTTCTGTTTTACTTTGGTTATAATTTGCTCTTACCTCTTTTGTAATAGCTTTGTAATGTTAAAACTTAGATCATTAATTCCATACTTGTTTTCTTTCCTAATATAAGCATTAGAGCATTAGAGCTGTAAGTTCCCTTCTAAGCACTGTTTCAGCTGCATCCCATGAATTTTTATATCTTGTGTATTTGTTATCATTTAGTTCAACATATGAAGTCTCAGGCTTAATCCTTTTTTCAGGGTATCCCCTTGAGTTCTGGAGGGCAGCACATGCCTGTGATGTGGTGTAGAAAAGTCTGTGCGTGCCCAGAGCAGGGATATATTCTACTTAGTGGTTGGAGGAAGCTTCCTAAGATAGTGCTGTCATGGACACACATTTTATAATCCACATGCCTTAATTTGTTTTCTGTTTTGAAGATAAAAGTGTGGAATGTGGGAGAAAACTGGCAAGCAGAAAATAAAATAGAAAGTTAATGGAAATCAGAGAGGCAGAGAGTTGAACGTCAAGTGAGCAAAATGCACTTTTATATCTACTAAATGTATAACTCCTTGTAGAAGAATGAGGGCAGTGGTATTTTCACTGCTTAACGGTTGCTGTCTTCGAAGTCCCTTCCTGGTCTTGGGCTTCAGCCTCCTGAGTCCTCGATGCCTTGGTCAAGTAAAATGTACCTGATTTTTCTTCACATGCATAACTCTGGTCCACCCAACTCCAAATGCGCTTAAACATCCCCCAGTTTGTGTCAGCCTTTAAAAGAATAACCAGTTTTGAAAGGAAATCTTTAAGTTGTATGTTTATAATTTACATGTAATATGTTGCCACTAAGAAAAGTATAAAATATTCCAGGACATAAGAAATAAAAATAAGCAGAAGAAAACCAATAAAACATCTTTGTTCACCACCTAAATACAGTTCTAAGAAATTTTTTGTGTATTTCTGTGTAGTCTTTTTTGAATTTCTAAAAAAGAATTTATATAATTATATAGTGTTATAGAAAATATGTTTTAACTTGCATTTTTCTAACATAAAATTTATAAAAGTCATTTAGTGGCTGATGAATATTTCATCAAGTAGATATAAACTATTTGAGGTAAAAAATTTATTCAAACATTCCCTTCTCAATTGTCATCTGAGTCCAATTTTTTACACGTATAAATAACATTGTAATGAACATCTTCATGCCTGATGTTTTTCTAGTTACTATATTTATTTTGTAGGTCTAATTCTCAAAAGTAGAATTATGGAGTCAAAAAATATATAAACATTTAAAGTTCTTGGCAAAATATTACTGAGTATTGCCAAAAGTAAGGTTTGGATGAATAATATTATTAGTTTTGGAATCAAAAGAATATTCATGTTTCAGTGATTCTTTATATCAAATTCTTGTGATTTATCTTATATAGAGGTCTTTTTACAAATTGGTATTTTTCTCATATTATTCATTGTGATTTTTTTCTTTCTCTTTACATATATACTTTATGTATTTGTGTGTGCATGCATTTTTGCTTTATTTTGCTTTATTATTCTGGGGACTAGTGTGAAGCAGCAAACATTTTCTTTTCAATCCTTTTTTTCCCTAGACCCACATTAGAACATGGCCACCATAAATTGTGAGAAAAAAAATTATGGTGATTTTGGGAATATTGAATAAGATCATGGTGAGAGGTCTATAGTAGTTTAATATTCAGAAGTGACGCATATACAAACCTCTTCTGCAAATATGTATTTCTGCAATGATTTACTATTTAAAGTATTTGGTTTTTTATACATTTATTAATTCATTTATCCGTCAACTTATTTACTAGTGCTGAGCTCAGTTAATATGTAAAAGTGGACATGATACTTTATTCCTAAATCTGAGTTGTTAGAGAAGACACAGGCCAATTCGGGACAGTATGTTATTTCAAAAATAAAAGATTTTTCCTTCTTTTCTTACTGTATCCTGGCCTTCCTCCGACAGGGCCTCCTGTCAATGTTCGGACAATCGGGAGATTAATTGAATCATAACAGTCACCATTAGAGAGGTCTGGGACTGCCCAGGTTCAGGGTTAAGTTTCTCCAACGCATCCACGCGACTGTGCTTTGGCACAAGCAGCTCATTCGTGAGGAAGCGAAAGTCCCAGGAGGGCAAGGGGCTCGCTGACAATCAAGCTGGAGTCAGCCTCGAGCTTTTCTCACTCGGGCGCGCTTGTCCTTACCCTGTGAGTCTCTGCAGCAATGGGCGAGACTGTTGATGAGAATGAAGCCGCAGCCCCCCCTGCCACTGTCCCACCCGTGTTCCGGTCACCTGAACCAGAGCGGTTCCCTCCCCTCTTCACACCTTTGAACACTGTTCCCTTTCTCCGCCTGCCAGACTGCTTCCTGCGTATCCCTGGAGCCTTAACGGAAGCATTCACTTCTCCTGAGCCCTCCCTGGGCGCCCCCGTGCCCCGCACCACACTGGGCGTCCCAGAGCGCAGCCTCGCCAGGGCCATCCAGTCCTCAGGGCCTGGCTCTGTCGCAGCCCTGCCAGACTTGGAGCTTCTCTAGGGTGGGGCCTGGCTCTTACTCATTTGTCCCCAGGGCCGGCCTCAGGCAGAGGCAGGCACAGGGGTATAGCACATGGACTTTCAAAGCCTCTGAGCCTTTCAAAAATCAAACAAAATAAATGTTCAGTGAGTGAGCAATGTACGTGGGTAGAAATGCAGTCACGTCCGTCTTTCTTAACCACGAGCGAGCAGCAGAATTGCTGGGGTCCAGTTGCAGAGAGAGCGAGGAGAGATGAGGGGTGCCGGGAGGGGAGGGGTGCTCTGCCCCGGTCCTGGTGAGTGTAGTCTTGCTGATGCCAGTCACCACACATTAACTAAGTTGGCCTCTTCATAACTCCTTGGTGCTTAAATCTGCCTGCTGATGATTGGTTTGGGATAATGCAGTCCAAAGATCAAGGAAAGCTCCCACTGTGCTCGCTTATTAAATTACTTTGCTTTGGGTTTTCAGCATTGCCAAGCAAACCTCATTATGAATTCTTCAATTACTTTCTTTTATGATTTTTATAATTTGGTGGGGTAAGCTCTGGAATCAAACCAATATCCGTGCCATCATGCTAACTTTGATTATTTTCAAACTCCTCATTAGAGGGAGTGGGAGGATGTTGACTCCCCTTAAATCTGATTTTATTTTTCAGATTTGCTCTGCCCTGTAATTGCTTTGTACCCGGGTCTGATGTGCTTCACCTTAGCGCTGGCTGTAAATGTGGGCCGATTCCATTCTGTTTGTTCCAATGAGCATTATTGCTTTGGGTTTTATGACTTATGTTTTTGCATTTTGAACTGAATTGTTTTGTTATTTGATTACATCAAAACGAAGACGCGCTTGCTGGTGAAAGCAATTTTGATTTATTACGTCAGCCACATTGTTGGCAATTTTTGTTTGGTTTGTTTTTATTTTCACTTTATTAGTAGGATGTTGTTTGTCCAGGAACAAAAAGGGAGAAAGGGAGGCAGGAAAATAACATTTATAAAGAAATAATTAGGTGCGGCGGTGTGCTTATGCACTCTGCCTTCACTGAGGGCATTTCGTGATATTTCCATTTTGCAAATAATGAATGCAAAACTCGGAAAAGTTAAACCCTTTGCCCTAAAATTATCTGACTCTTTCTACTATCCTTGTGTTTTATGATGATGATTATGATGAATACCATCATCCTCATCAAGATAAAACATATTTTAGTGGAAGTTGGGGTTTCCACTGGGATGGGATCTCCAACAGAGTTGATAGTTCTCTCTACTCTCCAACTTGGGGATGTTAAGGGCCCTACCTTTTAAAACTGGCGTGTGTGTGTGTGTGTGTGTGTGTGTGTGTGTGTGTGTGTGTGTGAGTGAGACAGAGAGAGAGACAGAAAGGTAGTGAGAGGCGGATTCACTCAAACCAGGAGGAGTAACGGGAACAGTGAGGAGAGGATGCCTGCTGAGGATCAGAAAGAGGGCACAGAAATTCCAGGCTTAATGAAGAACATTCTCAGCAGTAGAATTTGGGGTCCCCGATATTTGAAGAGCCTTCACATGGGAGAGGACTTGGACCTATTGTGTGCAGCCTAGACGCCGGACCTCAGTCAGTTATGTGAGGACGTGATAAGGGGACCGTCCAGCGAGGACAGAGATGCCGTCACCCCTGGGCCACCCAGCAGGGCCGTGCAGGGGTTTGACCCACCACCCCTGCAGGCCCCTCAAGTGGTAAATTTTATGATGCTTTTGACTTTAGAAAGCTGTAAACCCTGACAGACAGAGCCCAGAGCTTGTTCGGCCGTGAGGGGTGGGAGTCCATTTGGATCTTTTGGGTCAGAATGTGACCTCTTTTATAGCTCTTCGAAGTGCTCTAAGGCTGTTGTGTGAGCTCTGACATTTTAGCAAAGGCCATAAAGGAATACTTAGCCACAAATGGAGTTAGAGAATGAGGCTCTTCCACATAAATCCCCAGGGATGGTCTCCCAGCACATTAAGGGATATTCTTTCGTATTAATTATGCTCACATGGAATTTTGCTGCTTCTCCTGCCTTCCAGCATAGTCCGAGTTGCCAGTTCCCAACAACTCTTTATGGCTAAAGAGACACTAAAAGAAGGTTGCTTCAGATGTCAAGGCCACCCTGGCCTCAGGGCGCAGGTTCGTTCCTGAGTCTCTCTTGAACTGGTCTCCGCGAAGTCAAATACTCAGTTAAGGCAGCGTAGTATGGTGAATAGAGCATGGGGTTTGCGTCATTGAGAACCGGGTTTGACTCTTGCATTCATCTTTTGCCAACAGTGAGATCTTGGGCAAATTAACTGACTCCTGAATAATAGTAATAGTAACCCTGGGTCTGACCGGAGTTGCTGTAACGATTAGAAGTGATGCGAGGGGATTAGCGCTATGCCTGGCAGAGTGTATGTTAACACGGCAGTTACCAAAGGGTGGGCCCCGCTCCAGCCGCAGCAGCGTCTGGGAACTTGTTAGAAATGCACACTCTGGGCTCTATCCAGATCTCGTGAGTCCGAAGCTGGGTGATGGAAGGTTAGTGATCTGTTCCAACGTGCCCTCCTGGGGATCCTTGTGCTTTCTCAACTTTTAGAACATCTGCTTGAACAAACAGCACTTACTGTTAGGATTATTGTTTTAGTAGCACTTGATTTTTTTCTTGAATTTTAGAAAGTGACTCCTAGAGGCCAAGGGTACCCGTTGATGCTGTCCATTAACACGAGGCTCTGGAGGACACTTTAGCGTGGAGGAAGGAGGAGGGCAGACCCAGAGGGGTGAATGGCACGTGGCTGGCCTGGCCCGAATTCCCAGATCATAGTTTTCATCCTCCAGCTTTTTATTCAATCACTTTACACATATTTATCCATCATTAACTCTATGCCAGCATCTTGCTAGGGGAGCGAACAGGACATGCATGGCCAGGGAGCCTATGCTCTTCCCTGGATGTTTGTGTGCATGTGTGTGTGTGCATGTGCATGTGTGTGTGTCTGGCACACAGAGAGCATCTGCACAGCCCTAGCCCTGTGTTTTATGGGACGTTTGACCACAGGGGTGTCTGTCCTCTGTGCACTCTGAATTCATGTGTTCTTAGGTTTTTTCATTTTCCTGAGATGGTATTTTTCATTCTGTGTTCCTTTCCCTTTGTAATCTATTTTCTATCTAGGCAAACCAAATTACTCTTTCTTTTAAATCATTCTTAATTTTTCCCAGGGAATAACTCAGATTAGATTATTGTTCATCATAGTCTTTGGACAATTTAAAATTTTGACAACTCATTGAAAATCGATGTGTCCCTTTGCCCTGCTGAGAAGGTTGTTTATGGCCTCTAGTTTTGCTGATGGTGTACAATTTCAGATTTTGAGAAAGGAGCCATTGATTCTTCCAAGTTAGGACTTTTCTTTTCTCTTTGTACCAAACCAGTTTCTTTTCCCTTGGAGATGTGAGAATCCGTCTCCCACTAAGATACTTCTTGGTTTACTGAAAAGACTGTTTCTCCCCAGAGTGCCAGAGGACCCAAAAGGCATAATGCCTCCATAGGGTCAGGTGCTGGAGGCAGATGTCATCAGCAAAAGCTCAGCCAGAATCTGGAAGCAGAAGAGGAAAAAACAGCATGAGAACAGAGCCAGTTGCTAAGGAGGCTCTAAGCGGCTCTTTGGGGGTGTTGACATTGAACTTTCGATGCGGCAGGGAGGAAGGCCATTTGAAGTCACAGAGACCTGGGGAGAAATTCAAGCTCTGCCAATAGCTAATTCTGTTGCCTTGGGCACAGCTCTTTCTAAGCCTCGATTTCCTTGGGTAGAAAATGGACACAATTTGTACCATGGAAGTTTATCCTGAACTTTCTAGGAAGAGAATGGGTGGGGAAGTACCAGTAGAGTACTTTTTGGGAAGAAGATGTTCAGTGTGATTTCCCCTTAGAGTTTGTTTTCAGTAGCCTTGATCTTACAACTCTGTGGCTTCCCTTCTTCCATTTAGTGCCCCAGTCCCAGACCCCAGAGCTTTAGTACTTTTTCCCTTTCTAAACCTGCTTTCAAGGGAAGACCAGAAATTAATTGGCCCAAACGTCTATATCCTTACATGTTAACTTTAGCATGCATCAGGGTCAGCTGGAGAGGTTATTAAAACATAGATTGTTAGGTCCTATTTCCAGAGCCTCTTATTCAGTGGATCCAGGTAGGACCTGAGGATTTACCTCTCTAATAAATTCTCTAGGAGGCTTTTGCTGCTGATCCAGGGAACATACTTGGAGAACCACTAGTCAATAGCATAGACTTTGAGAATGTCACACCTGGAGAAGACCCTAGGGACCATCTGGCTCCTCTTTCATTTTTATAAATTGACAGCGAGTCAGTAATTGGGCCAAGACTACGACCCAGTCTAACAGTCTTTCTAATTTACTAGGCTGATGACTGAGGACAATTTCAAGTGTTATTTATTCCAACGCAATTTCATTTTAATCAGGATCCAAACTTTAAGCTAGAAGATGATACCAGTGATGATTATTATGACGATGAGGATAATGTATTATTGTTTGAGTTTCTTCAGGCACTTCCCACACTGTCTCTCCTTGTGGTAAGCGTGTGCAGTGGGCATGCTAGTTCTGTCTTCCCGGTGAGGACACTCAGCCCACAGGGCTCAGGTGGCTGGCCAAGGACAAGGGGAAGGCCTGGTCTGCCTGCCTCCAAACCCTTGTTCTCACCAACATACTATGCCATTCTCTCTATAAAGTGCAGTGAAAATTCCATAAAGGAAGTTAAGAAATCAAAGAGCAAATAATACAAGAAAAAAGGCATTGGTGGCCTTTTGAGATGCAAAATTACCGTCACTCTCTCTGGTCCCTGCTCTGCTCCTCACTACTGATTACGTTACTCCAGGGCACAGGAACACCAGAGTGGCCAGCAGGAGCCGCTTGCCACTGCTGTAGCCGTGGGCTGTCTCTGTCATCTCAGTCCTCCTGTCCAGGAGGTGGGTGGCCTCACCGGGACCCCCGTGACAAAGCTGCAGGGCTGCCCTTGTGCCTGTTGCTCTATGTGGCCACACATACCCACGGGACATCCCTCTCCCAGATGGCCTTGCTGCCCCTTTGGCTGCATCATCTCGTTGTCTGGCTCCATCCTGTTCTCTGTGGTCTGAAGCCAGGAGCCAAATTGACTTCGCACCCCATGGCCACTTCAGGAGAGCAGCTTTTTTAGTAATTGTGGGGGGTTCGTTCAGCCACAGTCTCTCCCACCCACCCAGCCTGTGCTGGGCTGCCTCCTTTTGCTGGGCCGGGGACTGATCCGGATAGAGGGTCATTATCCTTCACTGCTTGCACAGCAGGTTTCCTGGCAGCCTCCTAGTGGGTCTTTGTGAACAGCCTCTGAGGGTCTCGCTGATGGCCTGTCTTACATTTTCATGTCATTTTGGGCCACCACCTTCCATTGTTCTGAGAGCCCAGGCCAAGGTGAGCCCCTTATCTCCAGCTGTAGGTCCATATTTTCTGAACCCTTCATGGTTCCCCAGGTGCTTGGTACCTGAGTCCAGGTCTCTGCTGTCTCCCGGGGGCTGTGTGGCTCACAAGCTCACACGTACACATGTGTACACTCACATATAAACACACTCACGAAGCTGTACACACTCACATTTTCACATGCATACACATTCACACGACTCTCAGATGTGTACATACTTACCTTCACACACACACATTCCCTCACACACACATGCACTTACATAATTCTCACATACTTTCACATACATACACATTCACACCTACATACACACCACCCCATATGCATGTACACTAGCACATCCCTGCACACTTACACACATGCACACACACACATACACACTGACACACATTGTCACATGCACACACACTCATATACCCATACTCACACCCATTCTCACATGTCCACACTGACACACCTATACACACACATTCTCCCACACTTAGATGCACGTACACACACAATTCTCATGCACATAAACTCACACATACTATCATGCATGCACACACTTGCACACAGACTGCACACTCACACAGAGTGTGCTGTTGACTTCAAGGGGAGAGTGACAGGCAGGAGGGGAGAGGGGAGGAAAGGTGCTTCAGGAACAGCTGACAGATTGGTCTCTTGGGTCCAGCTGGACACTGAGGAAGGAGAAGGAAACAGATTGCCTTGAGCCCTCCCTCTGTGCCAGGCAGAGTGCTTGGCCTTCTGCGATTTCCCACCCACAGTCATCCTCCTAGGAAGGGATGCTCAGCCCCGAGACTCTAGGTTCCCGAAAGAGCTGGGATGAGACGGGGGCGCTCCCTGCCTCCGTCACTCTGCTCTCTGCAGTGCGCTGTGCGCAAACAGCGAGATGAAATCTCTGCGATCACCGTCTTAGACGCTGCAGTCACAGGTGTTTGCAGACAGAAACGCGGGCAACACAGAGATTCTAAAACACCAACAGAGGTCACCCATGATGGTGCTGCCCAAAACTGATCCTTGTTTGTATTTGGTACTTGCTTTTGATTCTTCATGAACATAAAACTTTCACATAATAATTTTAAAAAGATATCACAGTGTCTGTACTCTATTCTAACAGGTTCTTTCTCCCTAAATAGTATAATATTGGTTGTCATGTTTAGACTTGCCATATGCCAAGCAAGATCCAAAGCATGTCACGTACATTGAGGGGTTTAACCCTCATCAGAACTCTGTGAGGTACGGACCAGTTTACGCCCAGTGGAACCGAGGCCCAGAGATGTCAAACAGCGAGCCTGCACTCACGCAGCCAGCCGGCAGTGGAGCCGGATTCAAACCCGTACAGTCAGACTCCAGAACCCAGGCTGCCTCACTGCCCAGGGCTGCCTCTTTTCTACCAGGGGACTTTTTCTTAGCAATCAATGCTCTTTTAAAACACCATATTAATGGTAACGTAATATTCCATGATCTAATACTGTCATTTACCTAGCTGATTCTCAATTATTGAGCAGTTAGGTTGGTTCCATTTTCTGGCTAGTTTAAACAGTGTTGTCCTGGAAATCTTTATACAAACATTTTTTCAAAAATCAAATAATTCCTTAGGGTAACTCCCAAGGGGTGGAATTGCTACTTATGCCCATTTTAAAAGCATTCAACTCTCCCCACTAAATTGCCATTCCAGAAATACCATGCCACACTCCCACCAGCAGACTGCAAAATTGTCCTTTTATCTGCAGATGGTCTGGGTTTTTACTGTTGCATCTTGCAATTTGGCACAGTGCATCTGTGATACAGGTATCACTGTGGCCAGGGTTCAGGCTGTGTATGACAGCGTGTTGCCATTGTATGAACATAACTAGGAGCTGAGACTTGGGATGTTCGAAAAGGCTGAGCTCCGCTTTGTTGGGACAAAGGGTGGTGGCAAGGGCAGGCAGTGAGTGTGCCACACAGACACGGAAAGCACATGGGGATGCGTCAGGTTTCCAAGGAGTCCCTGACGTCCAGAAAAGGTGCAGACCCTGTGTCCTCCCTTCTTCCAGGGTTTCGGTGGTTCCATGAACCACCCTTGTTTGTAAGGCTGGGAAAAGACAGGCATTGCCATTCGTGTGTGATCTGTCACCAGCAATGTCCCCTGGGAAGTGGTCCAAGAGTGAAGACAGAAGGTGTGTTTTCCCCAGCCTTTCCTTCTTGAGTCCCAGCAGGGCAGAGGGGATGGCATAGACTTCTCTGGAGCCAGATAGAACTCAGGTTGACATGACTCCGCTGTTCATTATCTGGCCTTGTTTGAAACAAGTCACTTTATTTTTCTGAGCCTCAGTTTCTTTATGTGTAAAAGAGGATGAATCTTCTGTCCTTGAGAATTATTCCACGGATGGAAAAGGCATCAGGTTTCTAAGGCCCTGGCCCCTGGCAGGTGCCTCACACCTCCCCTGCACCTGCACTGCGGGTGCCTGGCTTCCTTCAGCACTTTTTTCCCAGTAGCATTTGTGACCGATGTTTGCAGCACCAGCGTTCTCATTTGGGGGAGCAATGTGGTTGTTTGTCCCTTTGCAAAGCAGTTAGGGTGGAATAGAAGAGCGTAATGAGGTTCTTGCCTCAGAGGCTGATGTCTATGAAAGTTCGTGCTCCCAGCGAGTTCTGAAAGGCATGGAGTCAGTGGAGCAACGAGAGGCGGCGCAGTCTCATTTTATCACCAGTGTGGATTGGTGGAAAGTGAGGAAGTCATCAGTATCCCAGCTTACTCATGGATTTGTCTGGGGAGACCAACCTTCCTCCAGCCATATAGGCTGATCAGGTCCCCCCAAATGTTAGGAAGGAGGCTCTAAGTGCTGAGCCCAGATATCCTCACTGTCTCAATTCTTTTCCTTTTAGAATGCTCCAGGGCTCGGGTGGACTGAGGAGGGAGTGGATGGGCTTGGATTCTGTTTGGTAAGATACTTGTGGGGAGACAGGCCAGCGGTGGTCCCTCTGGCTACTGTTGTCTTGGCATACGGTGGATGGATGTCCACATGCCCTTGACTTTTTTCATTGCACAGACAGATGTTCTTCCTCCTTTTCCTAAAGTCCTTGCATCTATTGTTTTTGTGTCTGGACCAAAGCCTTTTTTTTTTTCTTTTAGGGAAAGAGGAAAATGAAATGAAGCAAAATGTTTAGAAGCAGGCCAAGGATGTCGGGGAGTGTTTCTCAAGTGCTTGGGTGCTGTCGGGCAGCCAGTGTCCTGGAGAGGTTTGCGAGGTCTGCCAGGGCTTTGTGTCCTGTCGATGGGCCAGGGCACAGCTCCAGTGGAGCCAGGAGCACCCAGGGGGACGCAGATCAGATTTGGTACCCATGTAGTGTGTGAGAGTATAGACTGTAAAACCAGATTAAAGAAAACATTTTCTTCAGCTTGTCCTAAAGATCATCACTTATGCCTCTCAGTTAGGTAATGATACTGCCCATCTTTTGGCACATTACATTTCACATGTGCACAGAACAGCAATAATACTGCATGCATCAATAATAGTGTGTCCATCCTATTATTTTCTGCTACTTTCATTAAGTGTGGGTATGTGCATGTGTATATATACGTAGTGATCAAATATATATATTGTGTTTCTGCAAAGCCTTTATAATTATTATCTGTTACATAGAATGCTATCACATTCATGAACCATAATTTATGAAAGTATTTCCCTAATTGGCATGTTTACTTAAGAGTCAACTCTAGATTTAAAATGTTTGTTATATGGCTTGGATACATTTAGGTTACTTTTGAGGTTAAACTCTCAATTTTCCAGGGAGCAGACTCGAGCAGCTGTAAACATCCATGTTCTGTGTTATCGCCTTACTTTCTGAAGGGTTGGGCCATTCTGTGATGTTGATAGCCAGGAAGGATCATGCCCATTTTGCCACAATTTCTTCACCACTGGATATTATCAATTAGAAATAAATCGCACCATGTAAGTAGCCAAATTATATTTCTAGACCATACTAACTTTCACACCCCTACTTTCTTGCATGATCTGCAAATACATTATTGCTCATGGAGGAAACCTAGGCTAGAGTCCCAGAACTAGCCCCAAAGGGCTCTCTGGGGTCAAAGGAGCTGGACAGTGGTGTTTCTGTGCCCACCCAGGCTCTGCACAGAGCTGAGGGCTCGAGGGAGGCTCGGCTGTCCGCACAGCTTATCTGCAGCCTAAGTTTCCAACAGCCACATTCCAGCGCATTGATCCATGGTAAGTCAGTGGCTGGAAATTCAGAATGCATTTAATATTATAAATGGGCTAGCCAGATAAAGGTGATTCAGCCCATGAAGCACAGTGTTTGTTTTTGTCTTGTTTAAGCATCAGAATCCAAGTCCGTGGCCTCCCTTTTATCTCTCAGACATTATGGAATAAAATGCCAACGATCTGTTTGTAAGCAGCTCACCACCTACACGCCTGCTCTCAGACCTCTCCTCCCTGACTCCCCAACCGCCGCCTTGGAGGTAGGAACAGGGCAACGCCGGGAGACACAAGGAAGAAGGGGCTGGTATGAACAGGCGTAATTGCAAACAAGCAAATCGAAAGATCTGTCGTGATGCCTGCAGGAGATGACTGGGCTCACCCCTCTCCCTCCACGAGCGCCAGCCCGTGGCACAAGGTTGAGAGGAGGCTGGATTGCTGCCTGTGCTCTGTCTTCCCAAGAGCCTGGAAACAATCCTTAACAGAAAAGAGTCAATATAAATAGGAAATGGCAAACGTCTCCCGGTGTGAGAGGTCTCGAAAACAGAGTTGAAGGGGTGGCGGATAGAGGGAGGGTGATAGGCATGCTGTCCTGGTGGAACTGACGCTAGGTGAGAGACCAGGAGCGGAAGGCGGGGACATGCTGGTGACCAAGGTAGAGGAGGGTGAGCTTGTGATGGGAGGGACTGGGAAGGGAGGACATGCTTGGATCTCCAGGGCACAGATGCTTGAAGTATTCCACGTCCCCCGCTTATGGGGGAGGCAGGCCTGTGGATAAGTAGCACACAGTAAAGAGGTGAATTCATAATTATTAGGGGCTACATGGAAAACTGGTTCTGACTCCACAAGGAAGAAACAAATCTTAGAGATTTTTTCATTGTTTTTTATTATTTTATTTATTTATTTTGTTGGGAGAGGGATAGAACTTATTCTTCAAAAGGGCAAGCGGAGGATCTCTATGAAGGTGACAGAGCCGTGACAGGTGGGGCTGTTTTGGCTTCTTACCGCTGGCAGCTGAAATGTTCCTGGCAGCAGGGTCAGACCTCAGAAGCCTC